>JASGCC010000047.1:1896503-2100047 GCA_030067915.1 Hydractinia echinata | reverse complement strand
CATAACCATGAGATCGTTGACATCTCGAAAAGGCATTTTCCCGCCAATCTAGCGATGTAAAATTTAAGAATTTCCCACTAGGCGACCACCATGGGGGCGCCTCGGGTAGTCACTACATAAAGCGAAATTCATATATGTAATTTTTCTATGTAGACCCCCCCCAATATTAAAATTGTGGTCACGGCACTGGATTATAAAGTGCGACGGGATTACAAAGTGTGACAGGTGTTCAAAGTGATACACTACACAACCTGTGTTGGGGTTGAAGTTGCTACCAAAGAAACTAAGTCCATCCTTCACTTCCGAACACGAGATACGGATCATACACTACTCTTTTCACCTGACCATGCTTTTCAAAAACTTCATCTAAACTTTTCAATATAACACTTTCGATATATCTTTGCTGTCGTCTTGGTGTGTATCCATCTCGAAGTGACCGTGCTATTGTGAAAAATCTTGGTTGTGTATGGTTATATATAAAGTTCAGCATATTCACTAACTGTTTCCCTCTTGTTTTTACTTCATCTGATGACCCTATGTAGATTTGGTTTAACGTATCATTTGGGAATATTGTACCGTGGCAGAGAAAAAATTCTGATGAGGGTAACATCAATCTTGGACTGTTTCGTAAACAATACTTTGCTTTTGATAAAGCGCGAATCTCTCTTGGTTTTAAAGACGAGAATAACGCCGAGACTTCTTTTTGTACTCTTTCTGGAGTGCTTTTACAAATATAGGATTTAGTTCTGTCATATAACTCGTTTTTAAAAGTTAAAGCTAATTCTTCCGTGCTTTTATGATCAAGTTTGCTGACTTGTAAAAAACATGTCACGAATTTCTTTATTTAAAATCTGTTCAACATTTGTTGAGGTTGGACAATACAGTTCAGCTAATGCTTCGTTTACCACTTTCTGAGTTTCTAAACTTATGCCAGTATCAATGAAACTTTGAACTCCGCTTTCAACACCAAAGTAATCTTCATCGATATCAACGAACAAGTTCTTTACTTTACTTAAATCAACTAACCTTATAAACTTTTTTTCACTTACCATAATGTATGTGAAAGAACGAATCTTTGTACATTGATCCTGTGGTATTGTAATATCACCATCGGCCTCCCGAATTAGATATGCACATGTGTATAAAGAGGTGGTTGAACGCTTATATACAGGTTTTTGACATTCGCAAATTACTTTCTCGGTCTTACTGCGCATGTATGTTCCAACGTATGAATGCATTAGAGATGTGTAGTTGCTTCCCTCATTCCAAGATGGTCGCACCCAAACCACGTGACTTATTAAACCTTTCATTATGGCGGATATTATAAACACGTCATTGGACTGCATTAATGGTAAAAACTCACTGTCACGTGACGGGGATTTGTGTTTGAATTGTTGCATTGGTTCGTATTCTTCTGGTGTAGCCATATCTGAATGACCGTCTATATGTATCTATGGAAACGAAACAAATGCAGTGCGCTAAAGACTCACACAAAGATCACTTCGTTGTACAACATGTATTTCCGTTAAAGTGGTAACGGCGACTATTAAAACCGACCTTAAGCCGCAAGAAGAAACAATTTCATACCAGTGTATTCCCCTTGCTTCGGATGATACCCTGCTCGACAGCTTTGTACCAATAGGGAATGACTATAAAAAAAATCAGAATTTTTGATTGGTTCGTTTGTACTTTTAATTTGATAAACTCTGATGTCCACTACACAAAGACTCTGTGCACACTTCCAACCATATCTTTGAAATTTTAGGAAAGGATAGAAAAACATAAGCTAAACATGTTCTAGTCTTTCAATTTGAATTTTAGTTAAACACATATAAATACGAGAAAAACAATGATAAGTGAAAAGTGAAAACAATCGAAAGAAAGCACTGGACGAGAAAACAAAAACAACAACAGAACAAAATATTGAGTAAGGAAAATCCAATTCACGCATAACAAAAGAATGATTCACATTTTTTTACTTATTTCTTTTAGTAAAAATAATTTTGTCTCTCTTTTAAATGCATGCGATCAGCTATTTTATCGAGCGAATTTCTTTAGGAAGTCGAGTAAAAGACACCGTAAATGACAGATTAAGCGCCCGGGGCGTTTATTTAAAAATTTCATCTTGACAGGGGGCGCTTATTTGGCAGGGGTGGTTAATTCAGCTTAACAATTTTTTTACAGAAAAGCAAATTTTTTAAACTTTATTCTCATAATTTTTATAAACAAAGAATAAAAATAGAAACAAAAAAGAAAGAAATACAATAGTGATAACGTATCTTTTATGTATATATATATATGTTATTTTCGGTCCGATCTGAATAAGCGCCACCTTTTACCGAGGGGGGAGGGGCGCTTATTAGAGCAGGGCACTTATTTACAAATTTTTCCCTAACCCCGGGGCGCTTATTCGACAGGGGCGCTAATTGGGCACGGGGCGCTTAATCCGTCATTTACGGTAGTTGTTACATCTTCGAAAGTGTTTTCGCAAAGTGATGTCTTTAAGGGAATTTCGTAAGCTTTTCGAAGAGTTCTTTTGTGGCAATAATTTCATTTTTCAAAATATCTTGGCTAATTATTCTGATGAACACTTTTAAAGGCTGTGATACGTCTTTGTTTAATATCCCTTATGTAGCATATGTTAATTAAAAAAAAACTTTTAAATTTTTCCATACAAGGAGGTTTAAAGAGAGATCCATATAAACCAACATTACCAAAGTAAGCATTCTTCTGTATAAACAATTAAGTTATTCAGAATGTATACGGATCGCCACTAATAAATACTATTACTTTCAAAATTTTATTTACTTTTAAAATCTTATCTAATCTCTTATTAAATGTTTTTTGAACATCCGCTTCCTTAGCTACATCTTTTACTCAATCAGGTAGCAATATAACTAATGGAAAACAGTTAAATTGTTTTATTAACTTATTTTTTGTATGTAGGCCTATTTACACTAAACTGTGATATTGGCTATTGATCCGCTGACGTCAGCATTGTCTCCTATAGATCTGGCATTCATTAGAAGGGTATATTGACCGAATGCCATGTATATAAAGTTCAATGGAATTAATTAAGGAAAAATATATTTTCCTTTTTACTTAGCAAGCCATCAAATCATATCTCTGTTTTCTAATCTCAACTTTTTATGGTCCAACATATTCCGGAAAGGCTATGGATCATGAAGAAAAAGCATTATCGTGTACTCTAAGCCGTTGCATATCCGAAGCACATGATCAAGTTTTCCTAAGTATCCAGCTAATAATAAATTGCGACATAATACAATTAATAATTTTTTTCTTTATATTTCATTAGAGTTTATCTGCTTCATGAGTACACATTATTTTTAAAAATGACATTTATTGAACCTTTCGCTTTTCCATCTCTCTCGGTTTCCGGACATTCAGCTTTAGTCGCCTACTTATATTTTACCCAACTCTGCGTCCTTTTGAAACAGCCTCGCTTGTCATAAGCAACCCCAAAGTTACCTAACTTTAACTTATGATTAAAAAAAAGGCTTTCTTTTCCGCCTGAAATTCTTGTTATTTTAAGTTTTTTGAGAAATTCTGAAAAAATTAAACACGCAATCAGCTCAAAAAGCTCTAAAAGCGCTGCGACGAAGAGAATGTACAAAACATTTTTGTTAATCTTGCCTTCTAAATTTCCGCTTCTATAGTCGGGAAATAAAACAGGAACGCTTTTTTTGTAGTGAAAATATTGGATATTAAAAGATAGAAATAAAGAAATTTGGACAATAAAATAGCGTTGTTTAAAAGCCCGTTGTCTCGTAGCCAAAAGCTCTCACTGTCAACACTGGGGAGGAGGTCTAAAAGCTTGCGTTTAATCTCGTTTAAGTTATTTCATAGTGTAAACCAAACTTAAAACATTAACTCAATATTAAATATCTATAAAAACAACGAACTGAGAAAGATTTTGAGAAATAAAATATTAAAACAAAATATATATACCTTCGTTATGTTCGTCAACTATTACAACAGGCACTTCCTGCTTACTCGGTTTTAATTTGATATTTATTTCGTACGTGTTGTCCCATGTTAATTTTCTTCTGTGATGAAACCTTCTACCAAGTATACTTTTCTCCAAATTCAAATAGAGAAACAAACTTACAGCTACTAAAGCCAATCCAAGAAGCAAAAGATACTTGCTTTTAAAACGAATTGCCTTCCCCATTTTTTCTTTTCACATGTGAGATTCAGCTAAACGAATAGCTTGTGAAACTTTCAATATCTCTTGGTAAACATAGCCACAGAATGAAAGTAACTTTCTATGAGTACTTAATTACATATTTATATTACGTTATCCCTAACTCTTCTTCGCAGAGGTTCGTTTTTGATGCTAACCTCAGTTGAGAGAGAAAGGAAGAATATTCTCAACCTCGATCCCAGGGCTCTTTTTTTTTTTTTTCAAAAAGAGAAAGAATTCCCTGTTGTCGGATTTGAAATTATCCTGATTTAACAAAAAATAATTTTTTGATATTTTTAAAATAAGCAAACTTATTAAAAACAATTTCGTCTAAACGATTCTTTATGAGTTTTTTTGTCGTTAAAAGCGAATAGAAAAGCCAGGTTGTCTAAAAAATAATATATAGCTTGAATATTAAACAGTTTTTGAGCCTGTAGCTATAGTCACACCCAAGCAACTCCCTATTTCCAGTGTAATTTTGAATGTTTTTTACATTTCTGACAAATCGCTTAAGCAAAAAGCTTTTGAGAGCAAAGATATCTGCTGGCGTTATTCAGAAACTTTTTAAATCGCGACACACTAATACATTGACCAAACACCTTTCAGTTAAATTTTTGTTGGATGGGAGTATGGGAGGAGGTAAAAAGAATGAATACCTCGCTCAACCCGAGTTGCGTATTTCCTCTTCCCCGGAGCTTTTTTATATAAACCTTTGAGACTTATTTCAAAGAGGTCTAGGGACGAGAATGGGGTGTTATAATTCCACTAATAAGATATGATGTAGAGTATTGGTTAAACTATACGGTACCGAGAATAGTTAACTTGTCAACGTAAATAACAAAAAGGATGCTGTGTAAAATGAAAAAAATATGTAACTATATTAACAAGTAAAAATAGGAATGGTAAGAAAGTAAAAGCTAAAACCAAAATTAATTTTGTCTTTTTCCGTCAAAAGTGCTCATGCGCAAAATTCACATTGAGAATAGTTAAACTCTCAATTTAAAAAAAACAACCGAAAAGGTCACAAAACCGAAAAATTCGATATATCAGAGGTTTCTTTAGGGAGGAGGGACTGAAACTAGTTCTTAAAATCGATGAGCTGTCGTTATGGGTTGGTTATACCGAAAGTTTAATATACGTGTAAAACCAGGACGAAAGAATAAGTAGATATAAAAAAATAAAAAAAACAAATAAATAAATAACAAATCATTTTCAAAATACAACTTGATACATCGTACGTAAAATCCTGTATACTGTAAAACTTCTAATAAACGCCCAAAACGTTTATTTAATATTCTAAGGCTATGAACCTCCGGATTTTCATTTTAAATTAAATCTCAAATGATACAAAATAAGCATCATCATATTATCGATTCTCAAACAACAATATCTTCTCTATCAAAGGGGTGTTTATTCTGCTTTCTTCTCACAAAAATTACTTCTTATAAACAAACCCACTATTTATTAAAAAGGGATGGTTAAAAGGGGCGTTAAAAAGCAGGCGGGCGTTTAATACAGGATTTACGTGATGTTCATCCCTGTGTACGTAAGTAACGTAAAGATAGAAATCTTGTTTTAGGGATATCTGGCCACGACTTTTTTTTTATGCGAAATCTGTACATAATATACAACTATAAAATTGTAAAATTGTTAGTATTCTGAATCAAAGTATAGTTCATACGGATCGGTAATTCTGTCTTGTGCTCCCGCTCTTTGCATATACTGGGCTGTCTTGTTTAACTTTTTACTTTTTTTTCTATTTTCTTTCGTGGAGCGCGGTCGAGGTTGGACTGGTGGAGGTTGGACAGGTGGAGGTTGGACAGATTGAGGCGCAGTATTTTGTTGTTTTGGCATGACCACCATGCGAGGTTGGGATACAGGAGGTTCATAAGGTTTAGCTGGCTGAAAAGGATAATTCGGTTGTGATTGTGGTACTTGCGTCATTGTGATGTAGTTTGAATTACGAGATTGGTGACGTTCGTAACTAGGTGGCTGAGCGAAATTGGATACCTAAATGTAATGTAAAACAAAAAACAAAAATTTCCCACGTGTAAAGGTTTAATTCCATGCCACAGTCTGCTAACTTTCTGAGCATGCGCGTTGGTTGATTTCTAGTTTCTTTTTAAGAAAGTGATCGCCCATCTTACCTAATTTTCGCATCGCTATTTTGTGGATCCTTTGCCGCCTGTTACATAAAATTAATAAAATTTGCTTTGACGGGGGTCATTACTATAATTATAGGTTGCAATTATAATAGCGTTCCCCGATTACAAAACCCCGGGATTTAAAATTGCCTCACAGACAGACAGCTAGTTTTACAATATAGATTTTTCTTTTTCTGCTTGTTTGAGAGTCAGTAGAAAGATTTCAACTTACATTTAAAAAAGAATATGTATTTTGCTTTGTCACAATACGTGAAGAAAAGAATGCTGATATCAACCTCGTCCCCAGGGCATCTTGTATCTTCTCTGACTTCGGGGCGGCGATACGAAAATGTTCGTATCGCCGTCCCGGTTATAGAAAAGAGACAACAGGCGCTGGGAACGAGGTTGTGCTGATATTACAATTTGTTCAAAACAAATTTCGTTGCTCCACATTTTGACATACGCCCACTGCAGAAACTTTTAACAGCAACTTAAATAAAAGATAACAGTAGTAGTGTTTCTGATTTCTTCGTTGCATTTGTTTTCGACAACGATAGATTAGAAAATAAACAGGTTGTTGGCTACCGAAATTCATCTCTAAAAGAGCGAGTTCAAATTATTTTCTAGCAAAAATTCGAGATTTTTGACTGAATTATGACGTAGAATTTTCCCTTATAAGAAAACAGTCGTATACGAGTCGCATTAAGTAATTAACAAACTCGTTAAAAGAGTGGTTGTGTGATTTTACATCTAACTTGTAACTTCTTCTTTTAAAGGAATAGGCAATTACTGTATTTATTATATAATTTCGCTGCGGGGGTTGCGCCTCAGCCTTAGAAAGAAAAGACGGGTTTACTAGAGAAAAGCGGAAATAATGAGTAAATACAGTGTACTGTCAAAATCTTGCTTAGTAGTTATACATTTCACAGGGTTGCCGCAAAAAAGGTAACTTGAACCTACTTGTGTCCTATTGTAACTGATCACAGCTGGTTGGGGAGCTTCCTGATAGCCTTCATTGTTATACACTTGATTCATTCTCTGTTCATAACCATCTATAGGATAATCAGGGTTGCTAATGATACCTTTATCTCTGTATACACTTAGTCTCGTGTCTTGATAGCTTGGTCGATCTCTGCGAATATTTCTCTCTTGATTAAGATTTGGTCTGTATTCTGGAATATCTCTAGGTATTCCAGGATCTCTTTGTTCTAAATAAGGTTCGTTCAGGAGCACGTTATATTTATTGGTTGTTCAGGTAGTCATATCTTTCTCTATAACCACCATCATTATAGGCTAATTCTTGTCTTCCATGATCAACTGGTTGATGAATCATGTTTCTTCCACGACGCGAGATCTCTCTCTCAAATATTGCTTGATTATATCTGTCATCCCATCGACTTGATTCTGTGAAGGATTTTTCAAATTGGAGCATATTAGCAGGCGTGTCAGGGTATGTCTCCTCGATGTAATCATCACTTATAAACACAAACACTGCTGGAATGATGACAGCTACAAACGCACATGCTGCAGACACACATACGAAGTAAAACATTATTGATGATTCTAGGTCTGCTCCAACAGTTGAAGAAACAGCTTTTGGAACAAGTTTTTTTTCTGTCTTTTCTTCTGATGCGTACGCGATGCAAACTCCAAATAACACAGCTAGAAATATCAAAAATATAATATTGGTAGCGTTTTCGGTTAATGCTGATGTATGTGAACCAAAAAGGGGAGGAAGAAGTTGAAATAATGGAATAACACTCACCTGATGCTAAAGCCAAGAATCCCACCGTGTAAATGTAAGATTTAAAGTAAGGAGTGTTTCTACCAAGAATTGTGATCAGCGTAAAAAAGAATGCTAAAGCGGACACAGCTGTGCCAGCTATCATTAATTTTTGGATGAGACCCATATCTAAGAGAAGAAAAAAACATTGAAGGAACAACGACAGCATCATTCACAGCAATAACGTTTTTATTCCCTGTGTGTTAGGAAAACAAAAAAAACAACAACGGCGACGGCGACGGCGACTATGACGACGACGACGACATCAGCGCAAAAAAACACATCAAAATACCAAAAACAACAATAGTAACGTTTTTACTTTTTTACTTTTTGTCACGTGTCAAGGCAAAACAACAACAAAAACAACAACAAAACAACAACAACGACTACTACGACAAAAAAAACACATAATAACATCAAAATCGATAACATTTTTTACCATTCCATGGTGTGTCGTGTATTCCATTCTCATATTTCTTACATGACCATCCACTAGCTTGATCAGGCTTCACACAATATTTCCATAAACCAATCTGTAACCACTCATATTCTGGTGTACCTATTACAAATGTACTTTTTATGTAACATTTATAGAGAATTTTTATTCAACAAAAAATGTAAATCACTTGCACGAAATGACTTTTTAATGACTAAATTTGACCAAAATCAAAAAAGTAACAAAAACAATTTTCTTTCAAAGCAATCAATATTCGAAATACAAACTGATAACAAACCATCGCGTATGCAACATTTTTTTACACTCACAATTCCATCAAAATTGAAACCTTCAACCTTACCATATTTTTACTTTTGAGGCATTTTGACTTTTAAACCACAAAATGGAAAAAAAAAATTGGCGAAAAATGGATTTGGTAAAACTGGTTGCTCGCTAAAAAAGCCAGTAAAGAACTTTGGCCAGTAAAATATTAGTCACTGAGTCAAAATTTAGTTAATTTTTACCGACTTTTATACCAATTGGCACAAGACGTTACCAGAAAGCTACAAAAAAATTGGCAAGAATTAAAAGAGGTCTAGGCGTTTTTTTTGCAAGTAGCAAAAATATTGTTATAGTGGAATAACAAAAAACAGCAGATACTTACCTTTCTTTTGCACCCACCAAGGTGGTAAAGAGGTCGACACAGCCGCAAATGTTGTGGCAGCTGCCAAGAAGAAAGCTAAAGCTAGTAACAAGTAGATCTTCTGTCTGTTTTTTGACTTCTGGATGCTTTCTATGTAAACACGTTCCGGTGGACCACTAGCAAACCCAACACGTTGACGAGAATCATCGTAGTATCTCTCATCAACTCCACGATATCTCTCATCCCCGCCATAGTATCTGTCGTCTCCCCTAAGATACCTGTCGTCCCCTTTAAGATACCTGTCGTCCCCTTTAAGATACCTGTCATCTCCTCTAAGATACCTGTCGTCTCCCCTAAGGTACCTATCATCTCCCCTATGGTTCCTGTCATCTCCTTTATAATAGTAGGCTGACATCTTCTATGATCATCACACAATTGATATTATTATTTGTTTCAAATAGTTATCTGTATAACAGAAAAGATGTATATCAAGCGGGGAGTTGCACTATATAACTCCCTCATATTGTTCACGCGCTTTAAGGAACTTTTGCATCGTTTGATAGATGTACAGCGAGATGTACAGCGTACAGCGGCTAATTAAACAGACATATGGTTGACCAGAATAAAGGTTCCTGTCAATTTTTACGCCAAACTGTCTCTAATGTTTACAAATTTTAGGCGATCTTGTACTAAAGAAGACTCTTCTATGGACTATAAAAATTCCTTTGATATTTACAAAGTAGACATGCTTTTCTTACTTACAGAACGTATTTATATGACGTCGTTATCAGTTTAGTCAAGCAACAATGAACATTACAATCAATAAAATCACCGAACAGCCAGATAGAATACAAAAAATAGAATATATACAAAAAAATATTGTAAAAGATAACCATGAAATTAAACTTTTGCTCACAAATGTCGCTTTTTGGTTGTACAGCATCAACACATATCTTCAAGTATAGCTAATTATAACGAATTTTAAATAAATACCTCAAAATCATGACAATCAAATGTGTTAGTCATCCTCAGCTGCTACGAAACTCTATACTTAATAAAAAACAGGGGGTTCTCCATGCCACTTAGAAAGTATACAAAACTACTATAATTACGCTTAATTACCCCCTTACCCCCTTTATGTGTTGATGAAATGCCATTAAGATTACTCTATTTTTGTTTGGGATACAAGCTTTGATTAGCTTTTTAGTAATCTGTGAACAAAAAATTGAAAACATGACCATTTAAAAGCCTTTGTTCTTTACTTTACATATATATAATTAATTTTAGATGGTTAGATGTAATAAAAGAACTATATAATTAAATAAACTTAACACCCAATCTGTTACATAGTTTTGCTGAGATGGTAAAAAAAAAAGGTTTGAGAAGGAGATGGATCTATTTCAATTCGTAATATTTAATTTTATTTGTTAAAATAGCATTAAAAGCAGAAAATTCTTGCGCTTATATTCAGAATAAGGGACATCATTAATGTGCTTTTATAATAAGAATCATGCTTTTGTTTGAGCCTCGTTCAAACTACACTTTGACTCTGGGAGAATTCTCATTGATTCAAAATTACTGCGTTTTTTTTTTGCCCAAGCAACTAATATCGAAAGCATCGTTATGGTAGAGACATGCGTAGACAATGATCGAACGAACCTTTTATTAATATATTTGATAGTAATTACTTTAAAAAAATAAAAATAATTTTATCTCGCATGAGAATGTTGACGCACAGGTGCGTGACGACACTTGTTGAACACCCCGGTGTGAACTAAACCAACGTTCTCATAATTAAGAGGTCCATGAATGATTTTCACTGACAAGCACACAGTCAAAGACATTTAAGTGTAATTATTGTATTTATCTGAATTGTACTGCAAGGAGTCAAAGTTCTCTTTTTTTTACATTTTTTGCGTTTTCAGATTTTTCCTTGTCTATCAGAAACCTATGTATAATAGTGTAAAAGTTGATCGGGCTGTGCATGATATAAATGCAGCGAAAGTAAAAACTTAATGATTCCAAACGTCTTTCAGACATGAGACAATAATGCTTTTAATTCCAGTATTTTAACCATTGGAATGTTGATACAAAACAACTGGATAAGAACTTTAGTGTTTTGGAAGAGGAATTTAGCAGACCAGATACAGATTTCGAACAGACGGTGTAGCTAAATATTTTGTCATCCCAACGCTCTGATTGTATAGCAAGGTAACTGCCACTTTAAGGCACACGACAATCAAGTGATGTGTTTCAAACTAATTTCCTGTGGAACGACGTCCACGATTTACCTCATCTTCCTGCATATTTTATTGTTGAATAGGTTTTGCTGTCAATACAGAAAAGATGGCCAAGTGGGTCGCAGTGGATGCTTGCATATTGTAACGGTTTGCAGTGACAAAACATCTTAAGTCAAGATGTCGTCTTGCGTCAATAATTAATGCACCAGTATCCAACAGGTTGAGTTCACTGCTCTGAAAACAATTCCAAACATTTATTTAACATAATAGCATTGGGATTTGTGACATTTGAGAATGTTATTTACATAAAATGGTGACCAACATGTCGTGGCCACCGTGTAACTGCATGCCAGCACTGTTTGCGGCACACTTTACAAATAAAAAAACAAACAAAAACAAAAATAATATTTCTTTCATACAGTATATTACAAAATGATGAGACAGAAAACGTTTCAGGAGATAGGAGAAAGAACAGGAAATTTTGTCATTCCACTCTTTACCAGATCGTACGCGGACTGGCGCGGCGTACCATTTGCAAGTTGTTCATCGGTGTAGAAAGTGGCCTAAAATATATAACACGTAACTATCTCAGTTTAAAAGTTATACAGAAGACACGAGTAGATGCAAGCCGAGTAGGGTAAAAATTGCAGTGTAGCTAATAACTCGGTCATAGAAAAATTTCCAGAATATTGTTATCCAAACTGTTTAACAAAGGTGCTGCAATAGACTCCTCTTTCTCGAGCACCCCTCCATCTGAAACAAAGTTTTTGATCACATTCCGGTTTTTCTCTCCCTATGTTCTTTCTCTAAGAAATTCCTAGTTCGTACCAATCGTAAGAAAAAAGGATATTTCTTTAGCCTTAAAACTTTATCTACCATGAAAAACACAATAAGTTTAAGCAAAGTCTGTACAAAAATTCGCAATAGCTTTTTTCTCAGAAACCCTGCCTCCAATTTTCAATCCCACCCTGAACCGCCAGTATTTGAATGCCGTAAAGCAGGAAAAGGGATCTCTAACATATCATACCTTTCCGTTATTGTTTTTCACTCTTTGGGAGTCAACATATCCTGCGCTTTTGCTTTGACACGCTTTGCCCATTGGAACAAGTCCTAAAATCTCCCAACTTGTAATGATCCAAAGGTTTGGATGGAGAAGGAAGGTTTCCTCGCAGTGCACTATAATAATAACCAAACTTGTATATAAGCCGAAAAAACCTCTGCATTGTGCTCATTATTATGATAGTAATATCAGACTAAAATATCAGGCTACACGTGAGAAAATTCCAAATAACTACCACTCGTACACGTTTTTATACATGTCATTGAAGAACCGAGTAAAAATCCCTTGAAATAATCGAGACAAACCTTTTGTTAAAAACAGGAGGACCTAAGTTAATGATCTTTCTTTTCGCTTTCCCTTTTCGTTTTGTTGCAAAATCTTTGGGATCAATTCCAACACCCATTTCAACTGCTAAATTTAAAATTTCAGTGACTTTGTATAGCAAGTTAGTGTTCTTCATTTCAGTGAGAGCTGCATCAGTGGAATCTTGGTTGTGCTATAATATCATGTTTGTATAATAGAAACTGTGAGATTACTACAGGTGCCACAAGATGGTAGGTATTTTCATCAGTGGGGGAGGAGGCTTTTGGAACATAACTAGATTTGTAATTATCTATCGCTTTAAATTACCATGCCTCGAAGAACCCTCCTCCCTGTATAGCGCGCCGATTCATTTTGTCCTTGCATCAGTAACATTAGGAACTTCTCAGAACAAGAAATGAAGATTTTCTCTAACTAAAGGGTAAAAAAATTTTGAGAAAAGAAATTTTCACAAATCTAGGTCTTTCGTGAGTTGAATCTAAAAGGCACGGACAGATTTTTATGCGAGTTGAGGCTACATCTTCCGAAGTAAAATGTGAACACGTGTAAAAATCAGAGAATATTTTTTATATTTTTAGGTCTTTTCGTTTTTTAAAATAGGCCAGAAATTTATTTTACTGTGATCGGAATAATGCTTGCAATGGATAATAATGTTTCGAAGGTTTGTCGTACATAAAAGAAGTTACTTAAATTTATTTATTCATCGCCGAAAATATGAAAATTTTCACGATTAGGGAACTAAGAAATTTTACAAAATTTATTCTCGCGAATTAAGGGCCAATGGGAAAATAACTTCCCTCAATGTATTCTTATCCCGAGGATTATTTAGTTTTGAAAATATTGTAAATATTGTGAAAAAATGATGAAAAACAAGCTGTTGTTGTTGATACTAAACTTTGGTTCCCACCAAAAACGCTTGGTGTGTTTGCTCCCATACTTGGTTAAGACTGCGATAAAAAATTTTGGTCAAATCAGGTGCTGAGAAAAAATAGAAAAAATTCAACGAAACTTTGCAAACTTACATCCAAAGCTGTTTTAATAACAGACGTAGCATCAGATAAAATTCCTATCAAATATTCCTTGTCTTCTTGTAGCTGACAAATTTCTTCTCGATGTTGTTTGCAAACCTTTTGCATGTGATCTTTTTCTTCGGTTAAGCTTTCTTGTGCTTTTGTTAAACTTTCAATCTGATTTTTCAAATTATCAAGTTCAATTTGTGTTTTTTCCAAAATCAACTTCTTTCGCGGCTAGATCTTCAATCGTTCGTTCTTGTTGCTGTGCTTTTTCTGTCAGCATTCTTATTACCTAAAAAAAATCATTTTTTTGTATCGTTAAAGCCTACCTTACACTAACGAAAATCAAATAAAAACATTTATAAGCAACACTGCAGGATACAGAAAATTATTAAAAAAATTTCAAGTGCACAGACTTTGGAATTATTTACCTTTTGGTTAGTTATATTTTTCTTTACAAGCTCTTTTTCGTTATCTTCCAAAATTTCAAGTTGCTGTCTCAGGTTCTTCTCTTTCACCTTAACATCGTCATTTTCTGAGATTAACTCCATTGTTTTGTCAGACATTTTTGACAACTGAGAGTTTATCATGACATTTTCTCGAATCGTTCTTTTAGTTGTTTCAGCCATTTGTTTATTTGATACTTTTCGAAATTCAGCTGCTACCGTGTTGACACGCAGAAACATTTCCTTTTTTAATCTAAATTGCAGAAGAAAATCTCTTGAAAATCACTTGAAAAAATTTTCAGTTTTTTGCACGTTCAGTCTCATGCACGTATTCTTTGTAAGATAAAACATGGTTTTAAGAAACATGATGCTGTGATAATAGATGCTTTCAACAGCTGACTTGCAAAGTATTGAGAAAATTAAAAAAGTGAATTTATAAGTTAGGAGTTCATGTTGATAAGCATTATCAAAGATCTAAAACGGCTAAGACTATACATTTTCAGAAAACTCCTTCAAAGTTAAGAAACATATCCAGGTTAAAATGTAAAACTGTTGGAAATGAAAGTAATAGTATTATTTCCTACCTGTCTTTATCAACAACTCCTTTCCTCTCAAGCTGATATATTTGCTCCTTATGGTTTATTTCTTGATTACTTAAAAGTTCTTCCATTTCTGAAAATTTATTTAACAAGTTTTCTTTTTGTATACGGAACTCTTCTAAGGAAGCTAGCTTGCCACCCAAAACCATATTCTCACTAGTGAGTTGGTCCTTCACTTCCTGCATTTGAGTTTTCAAAGTTTCAATCTCCAACTCATATCTATCTTTGTCCATTTCCTTGGTTTGATTAATAGTAATAATTTTTTCCTGCAAGTCTGCAATTTCATCTGATCGTTGCTCAAGCTGTTTTTTTAAGAATGATACGATTTCTTTTTTGTCTGATGCTTGTTGCTCAAACATCGACTCAACATCGTTATTCCTTAACTCTAATTTGTCACATCTTTCTTGGTAACGAGCTATTTTCTGTTCTAAATCACGTACTTGAATAAGGAAAAACTCTTTAGTCACTTCATTAAATACATCAAGGACTTTAGCTGTTGGAGACTTGGATCCACCTTTTTGATCACTTTTTTTCTTCCCACTCTTTTTTCCTCCTTTCTTTTTCTTTGGTGGCATGATGAATGTTTTATATTTCTATGAATGTGTGTATATGTAGATAAACAATATTATGTAATAAAAATGCCACAATCCATTGGCTTAACAAGCATATATAGGTACAGAGTCGTACAGAATTCAAATTGGCAGTTTGCAAAAGCTACCTTTGCTATTGTACATTTATATACACAATGTAACTGCCCTATAGAATGTATAAAAACTGTAAATAAATTCGGGCAACCTCAAACAAATGCATACACATGTTTTTAATAAGCAACCCCATTTTCGGCTCTCAAGCTGCTAAGTTAGTACTTTACCAACACAGTTCCAGCAATTGGAGCTTTTTTTTCATGAATCAACGTAACAAAAAGCGAACTTTTAGAAAAAGAAACGTAACATAAAGCAAACTTTTAGAAAAAGGAAAGATTTTAATCAATCTATTGCTTCCATCTGTGTCCGTGAAAAAGTTAATTACTTTAATTGCTCCGATCTGATTGGTTAATTTTCGATCCTCTAATTATCTCTTCAAATAATAAATAACCAAGATGATTACGATCATTGCCCGTCAATGACAGCTGTAGCTGTCAAAACGTAGCCTAGAATAAACTCGCTTGTTCATGACATGATAATATTTATATTATTCAATGACAATGACTGAACAGATAAGTGGTAATATTTTTATAATCAAAACTTAATTAACTTAAATATTTCGTCAAAAGTATATGCCAAATAAAAGTTGAAGCAAGATTTTTAATTGTTATGTTGCAGACATCATTTGTACCATCAGTAGGCTTTAATGCCTTCTCCCCTCCAGCACTACAATTGCCCCCCCCCCCACCCACCTATACTCTGGCTTAAATAGGGGTAACAAGAATGTTCTCTTGTTCACAATTTTTTCTTCCTTGTTTTTAATCTGTAGAACAAGAAATACATTAGTCAACTCCTTCATAGTTGATGTAGAATATAAACCTTAACAATACCATGAAATGCGCAAACAAGAAGCTTGTTTGTAGTTCTTGTTTAATCAACACTTCTTTTGTAACAGTTTGACTGTGAAATGTCTCTGTTTTCCCTCAACCGACAGTTGTACCACATGACATTCTGACCAGGAGAATAGCTAGCTTTAGCTTCATTTTCTAGGTCATTGGAAGAAAGAATCTTATTGGTAGATAAAAAATGATAATTTCATTTAGAAAATATCGAACAGAAATTATAACAGACACTTGGATTATCCATACAAAAATAATTTGATGAAACTTTCTATTAAAGAAGCAAAAGTATAATAAAAAAAAATGAATTTCAGTATATACTCTTTGGATCTTGTATTTCTGAAAGTTTATAAGGTAGGAAAATAGGGTCATCATAAAAAATATTTATGTTAAAAATGTCTGATGTAGCAAGAGCTTATTCGAAACGACCAAAAACAACCTATAGCATCACTTAAGTTGCTCATTCAGCATATCATAGGCATAAAAAAGTCCCAAGGACATGTTTGGGTGCCACTGAAAATTTAATTGATGGGCAGAACGAAACGAAGCAATCTGATAACTGACCTTTCACAGATGTGAATAAAATATTATATACTATATATAGCATTCGAAATAAAAGAAATAATTCGGTTGGGATTATTTCTTTGTCATTTTTTAGGTGTTATGTGGTAAAATATAAGAAGACGAGAGTCAGCTTCGTTCTAAACATTATAACAACACTCAGGAAATTGAACGCAAATAAATAAATTTACAACACTTTGTGTAACAAAAACATTGTCAAGAGGATAAACGATAAATTAATAAATTAATACCTAGTTATACTAACATCATTGTATCACAACATTATTTATATTCAACAAGCAAAGCAAAAGAATGGTGTGTCATTTTAGAGATCAGTGTCCCGTGGCCATATTTGTTTATTTTGTGCATTTGTTTATGGTCTCACTTATCCACTTTTTTTTGTAAATTGTAAAATACAGACCAGACATATCTTATTTTTATTGCTTCATTAAAGGGTACATAAATTTAAAACCTTTTAATTATTTTAAAAAAGCAACATAATTTTAAAAGAAAAGCATAAAATACAGTCAAAATTTATGGTACCTTGTATACTTCCGATAATTTAAAATGCTTGAATTGTACATTTATTCGTGAGCTGGTTGCTATGCGACTTCTAATAACTGAGACAAGTTTGAAGATTGGTGCATTTACTCAAAGGAGGTACAAAGAACTATGTCGCCCCGTGTGCAGCTACTTGTTCTGCCCAGATTGCGAAAACGGCCTGTTTACAACCGGGACAGCCGGATTATGTACGCATGGTCCGATTATGTTTTTTTGCACTGGTTATGTCGTGGTGGCCGGATTATGAACGCTGATATAAATAGCTGGCCAGGCAGGCTGTGATTGGCATTTTCTTCAAACTTTTGTGAATTAAACATTCTCTGGAAGATATAACACCCCTAAAAACTAGACATGGCGAGAGAAAAACGTCTCGACGTAATTCTTAGTATAAAGTACTCTTGTAGAAATACATTTCAACATAATATACTCTGAAGTAACTAAATTTCACGGAACCTAAATTATTCTTTTTGCAGGAATTAAGTTTGGTGAAAAGTTATTAAACTTGCGAATCCCAAAATTTAGTATTTGCCACGAAATTTCGTTTCATTTGAGAACAACAACAACTTTGCCACCAGGGCTATTCGCTTGTCAGAAGTGATGACGAATGATATAAAAGCGGTCGGCCCTGATTATATTTGTTCTATAGTCTCAAATAATATTTGACTGTCATACATAAGCCGGCCTGCCCCGATTATGTTCGTTCTATAATAAGTGAGAAATAATATTAGACTGTCGTATATAAACTGGCCTGCCCTGTTTATGTTCCTTTTATAAGTGCCAAATAATATTTTTTGAGTAATAAGCCGGCCTGTCCTGATTATGTTGCCCTGATTATGTATTTTCTGCCCTGTTCTTAACCGGGGCAAGCTGCCGTACTTAATCAGGGCAGCGTTTATTATCCGGGCAGAACACACTCACCTGTCTGCTCGCAAGTTGTATGCGTTTAATTGTGTTCACAATTTAATGCAATTTATATATATTTGTAATGAAATTCATATATATTAAGGTACTAAAAAATGTTGTAGTAAGCTATTACTAAAAACGAACATTAACTTAGCAACTTTCTGTTTCATGTAGCTACACCAGGGAGTAGGGCATTTGCGTATCATATTATAGCTCTGCCGTACATATTACGTGATTATCTAAACAAACAGCTCTGGCGCTGATATGGCAACTCCACTTGCTACAAAACTTTATTGTTTTGAATCTTCACTGTAGACAATGATGCCTATTTTCCAATTCTCGTATCCGGGTTAACATTATCAAATTTTGAAAAAGAAAACAAGGAACTTTTGAGAAAAATGAGTGGCATATTTGGATTTATCAGCAAAAATTATATAACATAGGAAATTTAGAATACCAAAAGATTATTAGAACAGGATTTATTGTAATTTAAAGTTTTTAAATTTTATAAGAGTTTGACCATTATCTAACTGCAGTGAAAAATTTTCACTGCTGCAGTTATTTTGTGTGGTCATTTCTTCATAAAACATCAAAAGTTTGGCTACTAATAGAGGCAGTTGTACTTAGTGTATAAACTTGAAAATTTGCATGTTTCCATAAATTTTGGTGCGGAATTTAAATATGTTGGTCATTTTTGTTGAAAATGTTCAGAAAATTTCAAGCATGTTAACCCGGATCCGAGAATTGCAATAGCCATTAAGGGTTTTTACACATGTTGAGCTTAAGAGTTGTACTTTCTTTGGACGTCTGTGTTTTAAGTAGTGAAGCATAAAAGAAGAGTAAAAAGTAGAGCCTTTGTTGAGACATTTTTTCCTAACTTGGAACATCTTTCTTTTTGACCATGTAAGGCCACAGAGGTGGATTTAGGATTTGACTGGTGTAAAATAGCCTAGAAAAGGCTTAATTGATTGTCAGGGCAATCGAAAACAACAGGTTTTGGAGGGCGTTTTGAGCGAAAATTACGTTATACTAAAAAGAGATTTTGCGCGTGTGCAGATGCATGGTCGCTTATTCGTGCAACTATGACGAATGAAGTGTGAACCGGCCTTTAAATATTACATAAAGTCTTGGATGGAATTGAGTTTCTTCAGCGCCGGGGTATAGTAGATAGTTTTGTTGTTGCAGCTAAAACAAAATCTATGAATGTGATCTGGAAGAGTTTGCAGCTTTTTCTGTACAAAAATGCGAATTTGAAGATCGAAAAAAAAATTGGCATTGTTTATCAAATTAGTCTCAGTTAATTCCGCTACTACAGTACAGTCCGAATGTAACCTTCCGCGTACGCGCAACTCACATAAATAGTTACTTTCATAATAGACTATTGTCTTTTAGAGAAAATAATTACACCGCAAGAAATTGAAAAGATCAGGGAAACTTATTGTATAAATAACAATAACCTGCGTGCAACGATGTTGAGAATACTTTCGGAGCGAAGTCTATAGAATTTGTAAACAAAATCAATTAAAAATATAAAAATAAACTTTACTGTACTATCTTAATTTTTATCTTGAAGGAAGATTTAAGATATATATCTTATATTTTCAGAACACGATTTCAATATATACATTGTTCATTACATACATTGCTTAAAATTTTTTGTAAAACTGTAACTTGCGTAAGTAATCGTGACGCCACTCTGAAAAGACTACAGAAAAAAACAAGATACGCGTTATTGTCGTAACTCTCTCCTTTGCTATGATTATTATAATATATTTATCATATATTATATAATATATAATAGGGAAATACGTTTGCTAGCTAAAATACTGCTGACTATTGCTCAAATAGTCCGCTTTATAGGAAAAATAATATAAAAAATATAGTCAAGTCTCCGAAAATATACGCATCAATGTAAACCATGAAAAAATACTCACTCAAGAAAAAGTAGAAAAGAACATAAAAACACTGTGTTTTGTTATTTTTTATCACTTTTGATAATAATACATGCAAGTGACAGTTTATTAATTACTTATTCTTGAATCATTTACCACTAACCTTTTTGTAATTCAATATGTAAAAACGTTATCTGATTCCGCCACAAAGAAATACGCACAGCATGGCTAAATACAAGTAGCGTGTAAGCACAGCTAAGCGGTACCATTTTAAAAACTAAATTTTTTTCTTACCCGCAGAGACTTCATATTTGACTATTTTAAGAAAATAAACACTCCCCCGCATTGGCTTTTTGAAAAATAGATGCGTATTTTTAAATGGGTGATTTTTTTTTAAAAATACGCACCCTGAAGCGCAATATGCGCCATGAATATTTTATTAGTCTTTTCTTCATTTAATCAATAGGACAACACTGATTCTTTTGTTTTAGAGCCTGGGATCTAAATTTACCATAGATTTGCTCACATGCATTCAAAAAACATTTTCTTTTTCTTTTAAACGCGAACGAAATAAGATCAAAATGTCAAAAACAGTAAGTAATTCGAAAACATGTTTGCCTTATATAGAAGCAACCACCGTGATTAAAATTTAAAATTGTTGAACACTTTAAAACTAACTTACGAGTCCCGTTTCTGAATTTTCTTTTACATTCATTAGGCTAAAAAATCGATCAAAAAGTGGACTGAGGAAGACCTGGCAAGCGCGTTATCTGAGGTCGAAAACGGAATCTCGTCTATCCGAGCAACCGCTAAAAAATACGGAGTAAACGAAGCCACAATTCGCCTAAGAATAAGAAATAAAAAGGAAAATAAACAATTCGTAGGGTCTGGCCGAAAACCAACCCTTACTGAAGCAACTGAATCGGAATTAGCTGAAGTAATCCGCGTCCTATGCTGCCTCGGATTTAGTCCTACACGAGACCAAGTCAAAAATCTTGTCAAAGAATATGTGGAGGCAAGAAAAATGAAAACCCCTTTCGCTGAAAACCGCCCTGGGAAGGAATGGCTAAGATTGTTTATGGAACGAAACAAGCTTTCCCTAAAAAAGGCAACAATGATCTGCAGTGCGCGTAAGGCCGTGACAGCAAATCCTTTCGTTGTGCATGACTTTTATGACATGCTTGAAAAAATCGTTGAAGAAAAAAAATTTACACCCAACCAAATCTGGAACTGTGACGAATCTGGATTTCCAACAGATCCGAAAAGGTGCAAAGTGGTCAGCAGAAGTGGCGAAGTCGCATATCGAGTAACACCAGGTGCTGGTCGGGAAAATACAACAACCTTAGCTGCTGTGAACGCAGCTGGACAAGCATTACCACCACTTGTTGTTTTCCCAGGAAAAAATCATCAGGAGTCTTGGTTCTCACCTGAAGGTAAGTCCCACACAGTAAATACAATTCTTAATTGTCACCCAATCTTCTGCTCCCCTTTCCCTCCTACACTATTTTTTATGTATCCGCTGTCTAAAACATTATTTGGATCTTGTTAGGTATGCCAGGTACACTGTATGGTTGCTCAGATAATGGTTGGATGACCACTGATGTGTTTGGCGAATGGTTTAAACACTTTTGCAGAGTAGTAACAGATCGGCCACTTTTGCTTCTCTTTGACGGCCATTTGTCGCATGTGTCTGCCAGCCTTATCTTAAAAGCCATGGAGGAAGATGTGACAATCATGAAATTTCCACCGCATGTGACAGATCTTCTACAACCGTTAGATGTAGCATGTTTTGGTCCCCTGAAGAGAGAATGGGAACGTGTCTTAAATGAATGGTGTGTTTCTTACGGTGGTAAGCGTCCTCTTCGAAAAGCTGACTTTGTGGAGAAACTTGGACAGTGTTGGCAAACCGCACTTACTGAAGATAACATAAAAGCAGGATTTAGACGAACAGGTATTAATAATATATATTTTATTTTACAAAAACGTCATTAAGTGAAACTACTTCTCCTCTTGTGAAATGTGGAAAAGTACATTCAACTTGTTTTTAATCTAGGTATATTTCCGATCGACAGAACGAAGTACCCGGAGAAAAGATTTGACCCACGGTTACTTAAAAGATATAGAAGATGGTGTGAAATGGGAAAACCAGAGGACGTTATGGAAGAACTTGCTCGCGCTCCAAATACGCCAAAAAAAATAAAAGAGCCAACGAATGTAAATGCCGTGATAACGCCAACGCAATCAATCGACACCACACAATCGCCATTTCTTGCTAACGCTTCTTCAGCATCCTTTACTGACGCTCCTTCAGCATCCTTTACTGACGCTCCTTCAACTGCAAGCACCAATCAATCGACGCCAATACTTCCTGCATTTGATAATCACTGTTGCGAAGTATCGAAGTTAATTGGGCCTAAGCCTTTGCCCTACCCTGGAAAGGTTTGGGTGCCCAAATGGGTACTGGATGATCCTCCGTCAACATTTGAAGAAAAGCTGCTATCTTCAATTAAGGGTCCAGTTGAGAAGACACAGCCAGTTCGCCGAAAAGTTGATTGGAAAACAAAAGTGATGTCCACCAATGATTATTTGCAAAAGTTGGTAGAGAAAAAAGAAACTAAAAAACCAACCCCGAAGCGTCGAAAGATCGAGGAAAAGGATAAAGAGGATAGTGACATAGAATCTGTAACAGATGAGGAGATAGTTGAGGACGAGGATGAAGATACAGATAAGGAAGAAGATTATGCTGACGAGGAAGAAGACGAAGCAAGACTTGTTAAATTATGGAAGTGGTTATCACCACCAACTCAGGAGGAAGAGATTGTTGGGAAATGGTTTGCTCTCGTCTTTAAACCCGAGTCAGCAAATGTAAAGAAAAGAACGCCAGCCGCTTCTCTTTACATTGGAAAAGCCACCACTCGATTCCTTTTAGACGCAGATGGTCCAGCATGTGGTATTGAATTCGACTGTCTGAAGCCACATGTTGGGAGCGGTACAATATTAGAGTCGTATACAGGAACCATGCGGGATATTTCACTTTTTAAGGTCCACGATGTAATAGCTGGTCCTTTGGAGGTGTATCCAGAGCGAGGAAACAAATGGAGTGTTCCTGGTTATCCAAACGTCGAAATGTTTTTTAATAGAGTGAAAAATATAGACAGAAAACAATTGATTATGATCGAGGTGTAATATGCGTGTCCAAGTTAAAACACTATCTCCTCGTCAAATGACTGCATTTTTAACTTCTTTGTTTCCCAAAACTGAGATTTTTATTATCATAACTGTTTATTTTTTTTACCTATAACAAGAAAAAAACAATTTCAAACACAAAACAAGTGATTTAATCAAGAAAAACTAGAATATCGACCGTGCGTAGTTTTCAATTGGAAGCGCGTATTTGTTTAATTATTTGACCAGTTAAATATCCGCTCAACCGGAATAAAGTACGCATGCGAATTTTTTTAACGGCAACCGGCGTATTTTCTAATGGCGAGGGAAGTTGAAAGATACGCAATGTTTTTCTCAACTTAAAGGAGTAATACAAGACGGGGGCAAATTCTAATAATTGGAATCTTAAAGTAACTAAACTGCTTGCGTTTTAAAATATTATTTATTTTTGGTTAGCGATTTTAAACACATTTATGCTTTAAATTTCCGTAAATGCGTATTTATTACCAGACTTGACTATACATCGCAGAATATGTTTGTCGTAACACCCTCCTCCGCTATGATATAACATATTTTTTGCCTATATTATATTCCTTAAAAAAATTTGGACGTGTGGGACAGATTTTTTATAAGACTGCACGAAAAACATTAAAACAACGCTAACATTTTTTATTAAAATAATTTTTCAGTTTTTTTATAAGTGAAAGGAGAATAACTTGCTGTATAAATTTCCAAACGAAACAATCTTAACCTGCTGTATAACTTTCGAAACAACACCATATTCTGTATAACTTTTGAAACAGCAAAGAATAATTCTTGCCGCATAATTTTCAAAACAGCACAAAAAAACTTCTTGCTGCGTAACTATATACTTATTTTGCTAAACAAGAGAACAAATTTATTCATTTTTTTTTATTGGGGGCGAATTATTAAATTTTTTTTCGCAACAAAAAAATTATTAATTATGTGCGTGCGTGCTGTGATAATACGCAGAAAATATGGTTGTCGTAACACCCTCTGCCGTTGTAGAGACAGTTATTGAAGAATTGAGAATTGCATGCCTTGAGAACATAGAAACACTTTTGGGCATGCAAAGTGTTACACGCCTAGCCTCTTCATTGACTAAATTGTGGTAGAACGAGGTGGAAGAGCGTCAGAGTATATGGAAAATTACTTTTATGCACGAAGACTATTTTAAAGTTATGCTGCTAAAGTTATTCCTAAAGTTTTGTTAAGAAAAAAAGATCGCTGCTAAAGTTATTCCTAAAGTTTTGTTAAGAAAAAAAGATTGCAATAAAATGTTCAAAAGGATAATATTTTTTTTGAAAAGTCTGTTAAACAAAAAACATGCGCATGAAACTTTTTAACAACAATAGTTTTGTGCGCAACAATAGTTTTCTTTCGCGTAATTTTTGTTGAAAAAAAATAGCGTACAATAAAATGTTAAGAAATATATTTTTTAAAACGGACCAAGTTTGAAAGATATAAAAAAACATGTGAAAAAAACATTTTTAAAAACAATAGTTTTTGCGCGATTTATTTTAATCTTTCGCGTAGTTAACAAATCGTTAAATTTCATTACTTGCGCTAATACCTAAGGGGATTTTTTTTTAATAAGTTTTAACAATAAAACTCACAGTTATGGAAAAATAATTACAGCGTTGTTTTCTCGCGAAGCTTTTGTTAAATCACTCGCAACATAGCTCTTGCAAAGATCATTAAAGTAATTACATTAAACAAAAGATTAAAGGGCTTCCGACTTGCAGGAAAAGGTGTTGTATAGCGCGTACGCGGAAGGTTACATTTGGACTGTACTGTATGTACATTGTTTTTGAAGCCAATCGGCTTGATTTCATGAGAATTTAAACCAATCAGAATATTTTAAATTCATAATAAGCTTTTAATTCGACATGTGAGGCGAAGTAAACTTTGTTTGAAAACTAAAGTCAATTTTAATTGAAAACTAAAATCACTAAGAATCTATAAAGCCAACAAAAACAAATAATTTCCTTAACCCATTTGGTATGGAAGATGTTGAAAAAGCCCAATGAAAAATTTAAGCTTGGTCCTTATTTAATTTGGGGGGATTCTGCCCCCTGCTGGCTTTTTTATAATTACTCTTTTATGTTATGCTGCATAGTTATATGATACTTACTCATATTTCATATTTATTTATTAGGCACTTGTATGAAAATATTTTACCTTAAAGAGCTTTAGATATTGGCTATTACTTGAAACTACCCCTATAAATCTCTATGAAATCCTTATAATTGAAAAAAGGATTATCTTTAGGACTTGAAACTTGCAAAATAACTTTATTTTTTTGGAGGGAATGAATTTTGTAGGAACTGATATCAAAATTTTAATTTTTGTAAAGAGTTTCAACTCTGGTTTAGGAAATGAAACTAATTTTGAAGAAAATTCTGTTTTTCTAATAAAACGCTTAATTATCCTTTAAATTTAAAAAGAATATACATCTATTTAATTAATTTTAAAAAAGAAGGAGAGCACACATGCCTCAATTCAAATTTCTCTTAATGAATAAAACATTTCTCTGATAAAGAGTGTAAAGGATTAACATGAGCTTAAATTGCATTACAGATCTCCATTGCTGATGTTCTTTTGATTATGTGATGGTGACTACTGTTATAAATTTGTATGCAAAAAAATGGGGAATCTTTTTTTTGAATCTTTTTAAAGATTTTCAGTATTTCAATGGAAACACAGTTTTCAAAGTATATTTTGCAATAAAAATATATTGGACTTAATTCTTCTTTAAAAAAAAAATGAAAATCTACAAAAAAACTTATTCCAACATATATATTCTTATTTTTCTTTCTTTTGGTTACAAATTTTGTTTTCATTCTTCATTCTTCATTCTCCATTTTTGTTGTTGTTTGAAGACCATTTTAATAGCCAGAAACAGGTTCATGAATAAATTGAAATGATGCAGATACTGCTTAATGTGCTGTGTACAGAGTTTTTATTATTTTACCCATGGTTTTGTATATATTATTGCAAGCTGGACACACAGTTGAGCAAAAATGTAAATCAGAAACCAGTAACTAGGTAGAGGTTAACAGCTCGCATGAATGCTTTGTGTCTGTACTTTTCCAAAACACCAAAACTATGTGTTTTGCAATTGCCACACTTTGTGGCAACTGCAAAACACTGGCGTGGGTAGGTGGGCTTGGAAAGAAACATCAAATTGATATTAAGGTCTAAAAAATTGCATTCTTTAAACAGCTTTGTCTCACTAAATCAATTTAAAAAAGTTATTTTCGTGGTCATAGTTTTGCAAAACTTGTTCTAAAAGTGCATTTTATGGAATTAATAGCAGTTAAGGCGCAAAACTTAATAATTCTGTTTTTTTTGTTAACCATTTTAATATCTTGTCGTTATCATCATTATTGGTGGCTTAACATTTGTTTTCCATTCTACCATGGGTTGGACAGGGTATATATAATAATCCAATTCTAATTCTGATGAATCAAGTCTTTTCTTATCTCATGTCAAGTGTACCTCAGGGCTCCAGATTCTACACTTTCTTATTCAATTATCCCCTCTCCCCCCTCTCTATTCTTTTCAAGTGTCCCAACCAACTTAACCATTTTACCTGCATGATAACAACATTAATGTTACGATAAATCTGTGATAAAAACAGTTAAATTAAATGCCAAAATTTTCAGTTATTTTTAGTAATTTGGTATGTTGTTCACCGACTGTGACTAAAGTAATAGTAATCTATTTGATGATTAATTGTATAAAACGTCTATATGATTACAAACCATATGCATATAGGTAAACAATGTGGAGATTTTATGCAAGTCAAGTAAAGAAAACATCACAGATATTACTTAAAGGAAATCTGAAACACAATGTGAGAAACTTTAGTGTTTCTGTGAAAAAGAGTGTAAAGTTTCCACTGCCTTTGTTTTCTGGATTTGTTGTTGGTTATGGTGTGATGAAGTATTGTTATTCTGCAGAATGCAACAAAGTGGAGGAAGATGATACTAATGACAAATGGACCTTATATCAATATGCTACTTGTCCATTTTGTTGTAAAGTACGAACTTTTCTCGAGTTTTACGGCATTGATTATGACATTGTGGAAGTTAATCCAGTATTTCGAAATGAAATCAAATTTTCAGACTATAAAAAAGTTCCAATACTAAAATCAGACAAACATCAGGTATATACATGCATATATATAACTTTTTTGTTTATGTTTTTACTTTACTTTACCCAGCGTGTTTTTATTGCAGATTTATACTGTACAACTCTGAACAATAATTTTACAATTCGTTGTTTAAGTTGTTTAAGTTTAAATAATATTTTTGTTGTAGTTAAATGACTCATCCCTAATCATCAGCATTCTGAAGACACACCTCCTTGGTAAAGGCGATGTTGAAACTTTGTTGGCTTACTACCCAAAGTTAGAATCTCAAGAAAAGAAAAAGAAAGTTGTTGAATATCAAAATCGTTACAATATCATGTACCAGGAAGGACTGAATGACATGCAACATAAAGCTGTAAGGTAATGATGTTTTTTCTGACGTTCACACGCAATGACAGAAAATGAATGTTCATCGTCGTGTTGTGAACTCGTGACAGTTGAAAATATGTTTTAATTTCTGATGAAAAGCGAGGCAACAACAGCGAGGCATTGTATGGGTCTAAAATCTAAAACTTTAGTGACATTTACTTAATTTTAGGTTTAGATTTTACGAACGACATAAACTGAATTTTACTACACCAATTAGTATTATTTTTTGCATAACATTTTTTATTTGTGTTTAGAGAAGAAGCAAAATGGCGGAAATGGGTGGATGATACGTTCATCCATACCTTATCTCCGAACATTTACCGCACAATGGGAGAAGCATTGCAAGCAATGGAATATATCACTCACGTGGGCAATTTCTCTTCGTTTGAGCGTACTGTGGTGTATTATTCTGGCGCTGTTGCAATGTATATTATTGGAAAAAGATTAAAGAAAAAGTAGTTTAGAAATTTCATTCCTTGTCTTCTTTCATACATTTTATATATTTTTAATTCACTTTATTCGATGTATTGATGAAAATCAAATGAAAACTTTTTTTTGACAAACTTTTTAGTCAATTCTTAAATTTGGGATGGTCTAGTTCTAAGTTTCCGATATTAACATTTGTATCTCAACATCCTTTTTGACTTTTAGGTACAATTTAAAAGATAATGTTCGTGAAAGTATGTACGCAGAAGCACGTGTTTGGGCGAAAGCTGTTGGAATGAAAAGAAAATTTCTTGGTGGGAAAACACCTAATTTGGCCGACCTGGTACGAAATTAATATGTCATATTTCACAGACAGAATACTGTGCGCTCATAATTTTTGTGAAATCAAGGGAAGAAGGGGTGGGGGTCGAACTCATCAATTTATTTAAATGCTTAAAAAAATCATTCACAAGAATATGATTTCGCAAAATTTACTAAAATTTCTAGACGCAAAAATTTCTAAAATGAGAATATATACCTAAAAAGAAATAAAAATGCTATTAAATATTGAAATATCTGCAAAAGGGACATCACTTTATAAAATCCCAATGAAAACATCGTTGAATCACAATACATTTTAGCTTCTTTTTTTAAGCTGTTTTTATAAGAATCCTCTCATCCTTAAAAAACCCTGAATACTTAAACCTGAATCTTGTAGCATTCATTAGATTTAACTGTAGCTTATTCCAATCCCAACATATAATTGTGCGAATAAAATTTGCCAAAAGCATGTTAAGGCTATGGTATTTAGAAGTAAAAATAAAATACAGTGTAACCTTACATTCTCTATATGTCGTACGAATTTAGTGGTCGTGGTCGCATTCTCGAAGAAATTTTCACGTTGAAAATTCTCTAAAGCGGACATTTTTTCTGGTCCCGCATGAACGTAGACCGCCGCGTATAGTAAATATTAACTAATATTTTTTGTTTTGCGGCTTTAGCTAGCAGAACTTTACAATAGGCTTGTGTCGCCGTTTGTTTTATATGAGACTATTGAATACTGCGCGTTACCAGTCTAGTGTAGCGATTCGAAAAGTCACAGAAAGGTTAAAAAAATTGTTTTTTGCAAAACGATTTTGTAATAACGTTTCAGGTCCAGTTTGTTGAGTTATTTGTTTCTAGGAGATTTAATTAATTGTTGATTTATTTTCTTAGAACATGTATGGTGTTATACACGCAATTGAAGGTTTGGATGCGTTTGATGACTTGATGAAAAATACTAATATTTTATCTTGGTATCGAGAAATGAAAATACAAGTGGAGTCACATGCTGGCGCGAAACAAAAAGACTGGCTTATCGAGAACTAAGATCGTGTAGTTGAAAATAATCACATATCACAAACTATTTCGAAGAAGAAACGATCTCCTGCGAATCGACCAAAATGAATTAAAGATGTTAAAGTCCTTATTAAGTTATATCAGAGGGGAAAAATACTTTTTTAAAAGAATTAGTTTTACAAAACACCAGTAGAAAGATTCATGTATCCATACAACAGTACAACAGGCTCATCTTCACGAAGTTAAAATGTGTTACTTTTAGTGTCTTTGGTATCTCCCCCTGGGAAGGGCAGGGGTCCTCTTCCCCAGCCTTGACGACTCCCTTGACGAATTCCTTGCTTGTAAGAATTGATATTTTCTCTGTCGATCAATTCTTCTTTCGCATGTATATTCACATCCCAACAAGTTTTCGTTGGTGCGTGTTTAAACTTATGTGAGACCAGAATTTGTGTTCGTTTCCTGCTAAAGTTTTGAGCCTAACGTACATATTTTTTGTAACGATTACGCCAAGTTTAGTACAAGAAATTTTAGCAAATCTGAAATTTATATTTAAATTTGTGCCTTTTTTTCAATTTACACATCCATTCTTTCTTCGGTTTTTGTTTTCACTTATGAAGATTATTTCGGATTTTCTGCATTGCTGTCATCTCGAAATTAATCCGCGCGAAAAAAACTAATCCGCGAAATTTTGTTAACTAATTCGCAATAACAAAAAAATTTAAAGTAGTCCATCTGCGAAATTCGCAAAAAAATTGAAAAATACTATTACAGTTGAACTCATGTAAATCGACCTCCCTTAAATCGACAAATCATGTAAATCGACCAAATTCTTCGGTCCCTCCAGGATGAAACCTTTACAACAAAACTCCTTTAATTCGACAACTCATGTAATTCGACCAAATCGTAAGACCCCCTGAAGAGTCGAATTACATGAGTTCAACTGTACTTTCATTTAATCCGCGCGGAATTTAATCCCAGTAAAGTACTACTTCATCCACGCGTGTATATTTGTTATAATTGTACCAAATCAAAATGCGACACTTCTGGAATACCCTTATTTTTTGTTATATACAGCTAAACATGATATAACAATTCAGAATCTTTAAAAGTTGCCATACTGACTGAATAGATCTGCTATATCAAACTGTAAAATTTTGTGAATCAGCAAAGAAGTGCTTTAAACGTAAAGAACAAAATATCCAGAAAAATCAAAAATTTTCCTTAAACGCCCATTTTAATAAACCCAAAAAATGAACGCCATTGTAATGCATTCGGTAGCTAAATAGTAACTTATTTACCTTAAAAGAATTAATTTTCGCGAGAATTAACGCGAAATTTTTATCCTGCAAAAATTATTGGAAAACACGCTATTATAAAATATATATGTGAATTTCAACTTCAGCAGTCTTTATTTAATGACTTCTACGTAAAAACCATTAAAAAACGGTATAATTTAAGAAACAAAATGTGATGGTGTAGTGGGTAGGCGACAGTTGATTTTTTTTTAAAGTTCTTGATCCGGAAAGGCAATCTTGACGCTAGTGTGAGTAAAACTTTGAATTTTTAGCAAGGAATTTAAAACTATATATTGTAGAAACTGAATTTTTTTATCAATGTTACAACCTCAATCTTGTTTTCACATTGCGCGCTCGCAACAAATGTCATTCTCCACATTCTTTAGAAGACCTTGGTATGGTAAGACAAATTTACAGTTACAGGAATGTTACAAAGGGCATTACTCCTAAAAAGGGCGACACTGTTAATGCTTAACTGTATAAAACGCTTCACTCAGGTGCACAACATTGTTCAACTCTAGGAGGAAGCGCTAGTTATTAACGTACCGCTCGATGCGTAGCCTACAGGTGGCTTCTTGAATTTATCAGACCTTTCTTTTCCCTCGACCTACGTCTTCAGCTCTATTTGAAAGTAAGAAATAATCATAACCATAATATAATTAAAAAATAAATAAATAAATGAAAACCATGAAAAACATACATCTGTGTATAAATAAACTTGATTAAGGACTCTACAGTCAATTGCGTGGCACTAAGAGGCGCTATTGCCACTAATTTGCGAGCTTTATTTCGTTTTCTTTCTTGCTAGAGGACAATAAACACATATGGACTCTCATTTATAAACAAGCAACTAAAAGAAGATTAAGTAGTATACTTTACATTGCCAGTGTATCCACAGTATATGTTCCACTTTTCTCCAACGGAAATTTGAAATAAAACTATATGCTAAAATAGATAATTTTATTGTAGGCAATGTTGAGTTTTAACAAAAGAAGTTGTACTAATTTTCTTCAGTGTAAATAATTTAGTAGACAATTTACGCGAAAAACGTGTGAAAACTACTTGTGAAATGATGTTATAAGTGTCACATTTCTAGCTGTAAACAATATTACTTTTACATATAAAAAATGCATCTGCATTTTGTCTAAAGGCCTGAATTTTACTATACTTTTTTGAAAAAACAGGAGGTAAGAAATAGTGAAGATGTGCATGTTAACTAGGAAACATTATTTTATTATATCTTTAGGCTTGGTATGGTAAATCAGCACAGAGGTGTGAGGAAAGGCAGATAGTGGTACCTGACAAGAGTAGGGCAGAGCGGGTGAAATATTAGAAGTGATAACCTTAATGTGCTAATGGCAGGTGTAGTAAGAATAACGGAAAGTAATACAAGAGATGGTGCCCCAGGAGAATATGCTCTTGTGAGGTACAGTAGAGTGAAATCACATAAATTCACTCTAGATGTGATTGAAATTGGGTTAAGGTGGTGAACACTAAAGTTAAGTGGGAGTGAAATGCCCAATGGTTTCTATCCACTACAGGTGCCTAAGGCCCTCTTATGTTTTCAAAATGTGACTCTAAGCCAAAACCAGAAACTGTCAACATAATCCAACACCACATTGTTTTTTGTTGTTGCTGAGTCAATACAACCTTAAATGGTTTGGTGTTAGCGCTGTTAACTTGTTGTCATTAGGGTTTCAGGTTCGAGTCTCCACTCCGACGCACTTTAAATGCAGTGTTGTCAGTCCATTTGGAGCCATCTACTGACCGCCAATTGGTTTGTGTGGCAGGCAAGCAAGTAAGAGCAATGCTATACGTATCTCTGGCAAGTTAGTAATGTAATGTAACTTAGTTACCGTCGGAGGAGAAGAAGAGCCAGCCGTTAGGATGGAATACCTAAGGACGTTAAAACTTCCCGTTACCTACTACTTGGGTTGAGGCATATAAGTGGGGATCGTCAGTCAAAACTCACATACACAAATTTTAGCCACTTTTTACGGAGGGAATTTTACTAATATTATTTGGCGACTAATTTGAAGAAAAGAACGTGCCGGATGTTTAAAAATTTAAAATGCATACGAAGGAATTTAGCATTTTTTATATAGTAATTATAGTAATCAAAATGTAAAGTGAAAAAACCATTAACTAATTTTAGGTCATTTTGATTCGAGAAAAACAGACTCGCAAAAATTTAATATTATTCGCAGAAACTTAGATAGGACAGGAATTGGAAGTTATAACAGTTAACATGGAGTGCGTGTGAGACGAATATTTTCCTTAATCATTACTTTTCATTTATAATCGACTGTTTGCATTACCTTTAAGATAGATTTTTAATGCCTGTACATTGAGTATTTGTATCATTAGTCATTTTTCTCTCTTCTCATTCGCGAAAATTAATTACTGCAAAAATTTGTTGATACCCGATTCGCAAATATTTCTTTCCCTGAAAAATATTTTCATTTCAGGTCCTCAGTCCAGTTTCTTATCAAAAAAAGCTTGGTACCAATAGGGGGCAAAACAGTATATGTTCCACTTTCCACATTTCCTTTGCCAAGTTAAAATGGTTCCTAAAACTCCGACATATTAAAGAAATTGTTGACATTCCTAACATTTTAACATTTTTTCCTGACAATTCCTGACTTTCTAACAAAGTGGATACCCTGCTCATTTTAAAGAAATTGAGGCTAGAATTGTATCATTACGTTCTTAACTAAATATTCTTTACAAACGTTCACACCAGAACAAGCAGCTCCGATGACTCTACATATACTGTTAAGAAGACAATCTAACTCGAATGCTTCTAGCAAATTTGTTGAAGCCCGGCATTATATTCAAGTATTCTTAATTTTTGACTCCGGAGCTGTTTATATAAGAGACGGGACAGGATGATTGCCGGGACGGGACGTTTGATATGGAAAATTTTTGTCCTGGGACAAATAAAATAACGCGCATTTTGCAAATATCTTTCCTGACTAAAACAATATATACACATAAATACAAATCCTGCAAAAAATGACAACAAATCCGAGTTTTTTTCTCTTATTAATTTAAAAATTAAAAGTTTAAATCTCCACACACAAAAACAAGGAAAAACTAATAAACAAAATATAGATGTGTCTTCTTTACGAAAGCTGGAGTTTATAGCTACTTAAAAAAGTATGCAGTGGAATTTGTCTATAGTGGGGATGGTATGGTCTACAGCGGAGACCTCTATGATGGACACTAATACTCGGGACGGATTGTTTGATTTCAAGTCACACATTTATAAAAAAATCTCTCTCGCGTACATCTGTATGAAGCGAAAACTTCTCAGCAATGGTGTTCGCTTTGGACAGACTTCACTCTATTTTTTCGTGTTAAATTTTGCTCATTAAAGAACATTTTTGCGCGAACGAGCGAAAAAAATTACGCGCGAAATTAGTACGACTCAAGTCATAATTCACATAAGAAATAAACTCAACATAAAGTATAATTTATAAAAGCACGACCGGCCTGTTTTACGAGCTTTCGGTCACATTAACAACATACTATCGTTTTCTTTGATTTCTTTGTTGGCTGACATCAAACAATGTCATATCGTCATCATCGTCATCATCATCTCCTTCAGATAAAGGATGTAATTCCATATCACCACGTGACGAATCTTTAAGCATCCCATATCTAAGAAAATAAAACAGAACATGAGACGCACGCAAAGAACTGTTGATTAATTTTGGCGAAACTTATTTTCGCGAGGTCAAAAAAAATGCATTTCGCGAAGATTAATTTTCTTGAATCAGTCAAGTTAACATACTTCGCGAAAATCTTTTTCACAAATTTCCTGTTTAAGATTTTTTTGCGATAATTACTTTCGCCCTTTCGCGAATCTATCACTTTTTAGCAATTTTAATTTATTTCAGGCCTATTTATCAGGATAAGGTAGCCTTTAATTAAACTTCATGTGGTCACGTGAGTGTATTCTTTCTGGATTCTGAAAGTGTACACTGACTCTTTTTATAAGCACAATATTTAGAAGTATACACACAATACATTACAGGGACATAAAAGCCTTTTTCAGTAAAAACTGTTTAAAGAATAAAAACCGCAAAGAGAAAAAATAAGATCTTACCTTCTCGTTCTATTTTTCCGTCTCCGAGAACAAATCCAACGAATAATAAAATATACTAAAACCAAGGCCGATATGGCGGCAATCTAAAAACAGCCAAATTACACTCATATGAGAATATTAAAAATATTGACTGTGTTAGACTGTATTATTTTGTATTACAATTATTTACCCAGGATAACCTCTTCGGTACCTACTAGTTCAACAGTCAATTTTTATCTATATTACTTTTATCCACTCTTATAAGAAGAAATTGAGTTTAAATTATTGATTGACTTAGATGGTATTTTTGGTGTAGACTTAATGTGGTGAATGACCAGAAAATTTCAGATTCGGCGTGGTTTAATATGGTGAACAGTTAAAAATTTTAAGTCTGCGAGGATTCAATTTACTGTATTTATTAAAAATCGCCAAAATTTTCTACTGGCCAAAATTTTCCACTGGTCAAAATTTCTCCTCTTAAACTATGTTATTATTAAAAACTAATCACGGTTGACGAAACAAGGCTTAAATCTTTAAGGATCAATTTCTTGATAAGTCAATATATTTTTAAAACGTGACAATGAAAAGTAATATAGAACGAAAAAAAAACGAAAATACATTTAAGAGAGATCAATATTTTGCGTTCAAATTTAAGGTTACGTGGTTTACGAGAGTTTCATATTTTTTAAGTTATTTAGGAGATCTTAGGTGTGACCACCCTGTATAAAAGCAGAGGTTGATTTATATATAGATAAAAAGTATCGCTTACCACATAGAAACTTCTAAGTGCGACATTTCCATAATTTCTAGGAGGTATACCTAAAAATGAAAGTTTAGCATTAAACAAGACACTGTCCTGGAAAATAAAGTTGAGTCACTTTTGTATAAACATCATATTTGTTTTAATAAACTCTCTTCACTGAACACTTACAACACTACAAAGAGTTAAAATATTAGACCACTTTTTATATATGAAAACAATTAGGTTTTCATATATAAAAAGAAATAAAAAAATTAAGGAGGACGATATTGGATTTGTTCTTGCATTATTTCTGTTTTCCAGAAACGCTTGCAATTTATTAAAATAAATTAAAAAGTTTTTTCTGTGATGGTGACTAACTGGCTACTCTGGCAGAAAAGGGCCATAACTTTGTCTGTCTTTTAGGGCAAGGACATCAAGTAATACGCAGGATTTAAAGGTTACTTCCAGAGCAAAAACAAGTTGAGCTCTAAAAGTTAAGAGTATATATTTTTTCGAACAGACAGCACAAGAAAAAAATCTTCGGAAAGAGGTGTAGCATTTTACGTACGTGAAGACTGTGCTGCTTCGTTTGAGTCAATTCTCCAGTATTCAGATAATGCTATCCAAGTACTAATCATCTACTCAAAGTTAGAAGATCTAGCCTTAGCTATAATATATCGCCAACCAGATGATCGACAGAATAAAAACAGATCTACATCACTCAATTACCGCAAGATGCCGCAACCAAAATCCATACTACTCTTACATCCTTATCTCCTTTTACTGACATTATTATAATGGGTGATTTCAATCTACCTCATACCAACTGGCCTGAATGCTCCCCAAACGAGTCGTGTACCAAAGTTGAAAAAGAAATGATTGATATAACAAGTCAATTACTATATGATCTCAATCTAACCCAAGTCATCAAATCTGCAACCCATCTTGCTGGTAACACACTAGACCTTGTTATAACAAACAATACTGATCTTATCCACAACATACATATACTTCCAACACTTCGATCCATTTCACACCACTTCTTTGTCGAAGTTTCAACGTGTTATACTCCAACTCACATTCAACCAACAACTTCCCCCAAAGCGTTATCCTCCCGATTTGATCATCTTAATTTCCAAAGCGAAGATGTATCATGTGAGAAGATCAATGATTATTTCTCCAACATGGATTGGAAAATACAATTCAACAATCTCTCAGTAGCTGACATGCTAGAGAAATTCTATGATATATGTCTATCTGCGGTTGAACCAAATGTACCCCTTCGAAAACACACTCCACATGCGAAAGGTAAAATTCCTCGTGAAAGAATGAACCTGATGCGAAGGCGAACAAGAATTAACAAACTTCTTCTAAAAGTCAAATCACCTTCACGTGTAAATAAATTAAAGGAGGAACTAGTAAAAATTGAGAAACAGCTCCAAAAATCCTATAAAAACTCTGTTAATTATCAAGAACAAAAAGCAGTTGAAGCTATAAAGCGCAATCCGAAATTTTTCTTTTCGTATGCAGAGAAACTAGCAAAAGTCAAAACTACAGTTGGTCCATTCATCGATGAAAACGGGAATCACGTTTCAGACTCAAAAACAATGGCTAATATGCTACTTCAACAGTGTTGCACCGTGTTCAGTGATCCGTACAAAAATTATCAAAATAACAATCAGCCATATCAACACGAAGAGTCGTTGCAAAGTATTTCATTCACTGAAGATGACATACAAAAAGCAATTGATGAACTGTCAACAAATTCAGCCCCATGTTCTAATGGTTTCCCCTCTATCTTGCTCAAACATTGTAAACATCATCTGTCAATAGCATTAACATTGATTTGGTCTAAATCAGTTGAAGAATGTATAATCCCATCGATCCTGATAAAAGGCATGATCGCCCCTCAACATAAAGGAGGAAATAAAGCAACACCTGCAAATTATCGTCCCATTTCCCTTATATCACACATCGTAAAAGTTTTCGAAAAGATTGTTCGTAACCACATGGTTCATTACATGGAAACAAATAACTTGTTTAACCCAACCCAACATGGCTTCAGATCTGGTCGTTCATGTTTAAGCCAACTACTAGACCATTTTGACAACATTCTCCACATTCTATGCAACAATTCTAACGCAGACGTGATATACCTTGATTTTGCCAAGGCATTTGATAAGGTGGACATTGGAATTGCATTGAAGAAAATAGAACAACTCGGAATAAAAGGGAAGCTGTTAAACTGGCTCAAAGCGTTTCTGAATGATAGAACACAATTTGTTTCAGTTAAAGGTCACTTCTCTTCGTCTGCTCCTGTTCGCTCAGGTGTCCCACATGGAAGTGTTCTTGGACCACTCATCTTCTTAATCTTAATTAGTGACATTGACCTCCTTGTATCAATTTCATCCCTGACCAGTTTTGCTGATGACACTAGACTTATGATTGGAGCAACACGAACAACATGTCATTTAATGATATCAAGTTTGAACTCTTACAATATGGTAACAATGAATCACTCAAAAACTGTTTCAACTACAACTCATCCTCACAATCCACAATTACCACTAAATCAGTCGTAAAAGATCTTGGTATTCACATGTCCGATGATGCAATGTTCAAATACCATATAAATGTCGTCATAGAGAATGCAAAACAACTCAGCAGCTGGATTTTACGCTCGTTTAATTCAAGATCACCCGTCATCCTCGTGCAACTTTGGAAGTCCCTAGCAATCCCTCGTCTTGAATACTGCTCGCAACTTTGGAATCCATTAAACAAGTCACTCATTAGCTCTCTTGAAAGGGTCCAATGGAGTTTTCTGAAGAAAGTAAGCGGTAGAAAACATGACTACTGGGATACACAGAAGCATTTTCGTTTGTACTCCCTCCAACGAAGGCGAGAAAGGTACATCATTATCTACGCCTGGAAAATAGCTGAAAATTGTGTACCAAACTTAACTCCTGCTCTTGAGCTCAAAGTCTCGAATTGTAAAGGCCGTCTTTTCAATCTTCCACCTGTCCTGTCAACATCAAAGCCCAGCTCCTTCTCCAAACTACACCAAAGTTTTCGTTATCAAGCTCCAAGACTATTCAATGCTTTCCCTAAACATATTAGGGACACGTCTCAATGTTCACTTGAGTCGTTTAAAAGAACATTAGATAAGTTCCTGAGTTCCTTGTCCGATGAACCTTCTATACCAGGGAAACCCTCACCCTGTGACAACAGCATACCTTCCATTACAAAGTTTAACGCTGCTTCTTCTCTCTTTCTCTTTAGAGATCGAGATGATGAAGTTGCAGTTGACGCCGGTCGTCCATGACAGTGAAGGGTTACATCTTCAAAAGCTATCAATAAGTATCAATAAGTAGTATATCAATACCTAAGAAAACAACTTTCATTTTGTCTGAAAAGTTGCTTTTTTACACTTTACGATACCAACCACAAGCTTCGACAACCGCCATTCTCACATGGCGAGCAAAGGCGATATAGTAAAACCCCTTGAACTTATCGAAATCTCTACTTTTCAGGGAAAAGCAGTTATATGTGTAGTTTATCAAAGAATGCACATTTTACAAAAAGTTTTGCTTATTTTTCTTTCTTTATTTACTCCTGATACAAGAATATAAGGCAGGCAGTTCTCAGGAGACACTAAGTTGTATTACAATCCTACACTATCAAAAAGTACTGGGCAGTTTAAACACAGATAGAAAGGAAGGATTTTGCAAAAAGAAACTTTTATTTATTTTTGCGATTAAAAAGCCTTAAATTGAAAAAATTGAAGAGCTTATTTTTGCAGTTGTGGAAACTCTCCTCCATGAAACTAATGTCTGGTCACAAGGTAGTAGTAAGATTTTACACATTAGACGATTTTCTTTTTTACGTTAAACGTTTGTAATGTATTATTATTTAAAAATTAAAATGCGAGCTACACTCAAGAATAAATTGAAGGAAAAAAATTTTGTGGTAATTTATTAAGGAAACGGTAACCCCCTGAGGCACATACTCAGCATATTTAAAATATCTCCTCTGCTCGCTATATTAACCCTAACAAATATATATATTCTGAAAGCCAAATAAATCATCTCTAGAGTGATGATAAAGTATTTCTATAAAAAAAAATTCAAAAAGAAGAAAAAAAAATTTATACAAAAATTCACCCTTCCAGTTCATTTTGTCGAACACTCCCCTCAGTAAAATTTTTGTTCGTTGAAAAAAAATATGATTGTGAAGCTCTTATTCAGCTCTAAAAAACTTTGCTTTTTTTACTCAAAACAACACGTGGTTCCAAAAATATCGCATATTTTGTGTTACAATAGCTGTTTTATGACTGATTTATCTATTTTTAAGCATGATAGATCAATAACTCGATATTTCCTCACTTTCTGCGTTAGAAAAAGCGAAGTTTTGTAGCCAAAGATAAAATTGTCACAACAAACTTGTTTTCGTACAATTTCGACAAGATGGAGGGGAGTGTTCGACAAAAATATATACCGTTACGACTAAAAATTTTATTTCGAGAAAAAGCAAATCATAGACCTTTGCTTTTACCTGCAAGAATCATGGTTACACCCACTTAAACGTTATGAATAATTAATAACTCATGAATATTTTATTTAAAATTAAAGGTAAAGTGTTTTTGTAGAACTATGGGTCTAGTTATTGTTAAACAGACAACAGAATAACATAACATACCAGGATAAAAACGTAAAAAATAAGGTAATAAATTATAAAGGTATAGATGATTAATAATAATATATTTGTATAGATTATTAAAGTGTGAATGTTTCCTATGTTATATGTAGAGATGCAATTTTTTATTCGTTCTGCAAAACTCTCTTTAATTATTATACAGATTAAATATATTTGAGGAATTTTAAACTTTGAGCACACTATTGAAAACACTAAAAGATAAAAAATATTTTTTCTCATTTTATCCCTCTTAACAATAAATATTTTTGATTCTTTTTAAAAAAATATCAGGAAAATATGCCAAAGAATCAAAATTAAAAAAAATAATTTTTTTAAAAAAAATGACCCTGAAGGGGGTTACCGTATCCTTAACCTTAATTTCGGTAAAAGTTTCTTCACGGTAAAGTGCTGGTCAATCGCAAAAGTTTATTCTCATGAAAATTTCTTAAAGATTTGACCGCAAAAGTTAATTTCTGAAATTTTGCAGTGATCTTGATACCGTAATAGTTCTTTCATTCAAGAACCTCTTCCCCAGGGCTTTTTTGTTAGGTTTTTTGTTTATGTTCCTGTCTCAGCGTTTAAAAAACCTAGCAAGCCCTGGGGAAAAGGTTGTTCCCATGAAAATTTCTCTGAAATGTTAGGTTGAAAAAGCAAGAAAATAATGAGAAAAAATTAGGATTTTCATTAAAATAAAACATCGCCGAAAGAAAATTAATAAATAAAAACAATCAGGGTATCGGGTCTCGGGTATCGGTATCAGGGTATTGGGTCTTGGGTATCACTTTTCTCATACGCCAAATTAAATAATTCCAGCCTCGAAATTACTCAAACCTCTGAAATCTTCTGTATTTTTATAAGAAAACTTATTGGGAAAGTCTTGCTAAGGTTAATTTATGCGCATGTTAGTGGGGTAATAATAATGATAATAAAAATAATAATAATAAATATTTAAAGTGGCTAGCCCAGAAAATCACAAAAACCTATAGTTAGTGGATTGTTTCCACTGGGGGCCACTAGAACAAAAAAGAAACAAAAAATGATAAACCTTAGACTGCCTCAGCTCAATCAAACATGGTAACATTTATAATCTGTGAAAATTGAAAAGAAAAAGAATAAAAAACAAAAATTAAAAAGTTAAAAAGTGATCTCCATTAGAATTTGCCAAATACATTAGAGATGGAAGTCTTAAACGAAAGCAGACTTCCATTACAGGTCACTTGGTCTGGAAGATTATTCCACACTTTTGCAGCTCTAAATGGGAAGGCTTTTTTGCCAAATTCCGTTTTGACCAAGGGAAGTGTGAACCTGTTTTTTGAAGCTCCTCTTGTTTGATGATTATGGCAGTTTTTGCCAAAAGGAATTTTGAGCGCATGTAATCAGGAGCAATGTGATTCATGGCTTTGAAACTAATATGGCATCATTTTTGACGAGTAAATTATTCAGTGAATATTCCCTCTCTTTCCCAAGAAAGGTACGGACACATTTTAATCGTTTTTCTAGTTTTCCCAATCTACCTTGGGTGGCACATGCCCATGCCGAGGAGCAGTAGTTGAAATATGGCATGACAAGTGCATTAATTAAAAGGTTTTTTGTGTGAGGTGTTAAACAGGATGCAATGGTTCTAATTTTAGAATATTAAATTAGTATTTTTCTATTTATTATTATTTTAAAGGGTTAATGTCACTAAATTGATCTGTGTCCATACAGCGCAGTCAAGGCTTACTTTGTGATGACGTAGAGATCATTAAGTAACAGGATGTAATCCAGCATTCTCAGTAGCCGTTAAACGGCTATTTCCCAATTGAAATTTATCCAAAAGGTCCAATTTATTAGAGGAATAAGATTTCAATAATATCTCAGACCACCTTGATGAAGTTTCCATTTGGGATATAGTGGCCCTTATTTTACATTTCTGGTTTCCACCCTGAGTAAGCACTTTGTATCGAACGTTCAAAAGGCTGGCGAGGAAGGAGTTTGGAGAGAAAGCTTGATGGTATAACTTGAAAATTGTTTTGACCAGTACAACAATTATAGGAAACATAACAAAAAATATTATTTTGTTTGATAAAACAGTATTCTGCATCGTTTTAGCTAATATTATTTTTGCTCGGGAGGTAACCTTTATATTAAAATGTATATATCTGCCAAATTATTATTACCTTTGTGTGTTGTTGTTATTGCTGTTGAATTTAGTGCCTCCGTTTTTTTCGTTGTTGTTGTTGTTGTTGATGTAGTCATTGTAGTTGTCTTTGTTTTGTTACTGACTGCACCAACTGGACACATCAAATGTGATACAAAAACAGCAACAACATAAATTCTGCAAACTCTCCAACATAGCTTAACAATGTCATCCATAACAATATATTTTAGATCAATTCTTTTTTATGTGCATATTTTTATTATAAGCAGCGTGTGAAATGTCACTCTAAGAATAAAAAGTAAAAATACCATTGACTGTAAAATGGAAACACAAACATAAGTACGACGATAAATCTAGCATAAAATATAAATATAATACAATATTATATAAATTTGCCGTTTGCTGCTACTATCGATTCTATCCTCTTACCTTGAATATATTATAGAGAAATTGGTTAAAAACAAATTAACAAACAGGCGAGTATAGCGCCCTAAATATTTGCAAAAATTCAAACTAAAAAATAAGTAGAAATGGACAGTGTTTTTAAAATCTACACAAAAAATTATGCAGAAAGGAGGCATTACTTTTTAAAATTTTTATTTTTTAATATTTTAAATAAGATATTCTAAAGATATAAATACTGAATCTTAGAATAGTAGCAGAATGCAGGGCATAGTACATTTCTCCCCTAAAAATACCCCAAGAAACCAGATGAATATATAAAAAACGCTACAGAGGAGGATAATTGGGTAAGAAAGTGTAGAAACTTGATAGTGCCTGGAGCAAAACCCAGAGAGAGACCAAGAAAGACTTGGCAGGAGGTAATAGGGGCAGGCAGAGGGATTTGGGTTCACATCTAACACAGTCTAGATTAGATTGGAAGAGGGTCCTTAATATACCCCGTCCAACTCATACCAGCATGGAAAACCCCATTTCTTTTAAAATTTAGACTGAAAACTTCTTCTTCAGGAAAAAATTAGAACAACTTTTAATTTACAACATGGTATTTTTATGCACCCTTGCGCCTTCAATGAGCAAAAAGTGAATTCGGAGGGTAAAACTCAAGGTATTTTGTGAATATTGTTGCACGGTCGTAAAAAAAGTACCATGTTGGTAAAGTCAAAATAGTCGAAATTATGTATATATAAACCGATTACTTGACTAGGTTTGAAGAATTTCCAGTGTTGTTTAATATGGCTGTTAATACCCTCATTTTTTTAAAAAACATTATAAAGAAAATCGTGATTAAGTTAGGTCAAATCCCTATAAAATAACATATATATCCAAAGGTGAATAAATACAAAGAAAGGTCATACTGTTAGTATTCGTTAATATACTGTGAAAAAAACAGATAATACATTCTAAAACCATAAAAACCGAATTTGTTTAATTTGGAAAACAATAACCCCTAGACAAGATTCCAGGTAATTTTTACACCCTCCAGAAACACAGACAACTACTTAAAGGATCTTTGGCGTTACTATTCTAAAATGTTAAAATTATACCACCTTCCACTTCCAGTTTGAACATAACTTCTACTATTAAGAAAAAGAATATGGCAAAATATATATACAAAAAAATATACTTTGATACCAAGTGGGATATTTTACATCACTTTTTTACCACTGTGATTTTGTAAGTTGCTTTTTTTATTTATTTACTTTTTTATTATTTCCTTCATTGTGAATCTGAAAAAGTCTGGTTATAGTTCAGATTTCCAGTTCTAACTATATAATGACAATAGGCATAGGTAAATGTAAACGTAAGAACTAAACAGGTAACCACCAGTCTTCACAGAATTACCAGAAAACCAGCAGCGAATGAACAGAACAACCAGTAAACCTGGGGCAACAAATGAACTGCAAACTCTGTGTGGGAGAGCACAAACACTAGCCCTTAAATATTTTCAAAGCCAAATATATATTTTTTCTTTCGTTTCAACATTTCAAATGCAACAAGACAATGAAGACTAAAGAAAATTGGGTTGTTATTACCCGGGTAACTTGTTAATGCTTGATGATGATTTACCATACCCATACATATCATTGAGATAATAGTGGCACAGTGTTTAAGGTTCACTGCTCGTGGAGCTTGCTTTATAAACGTCCCCGTAGATAAGGCTTTGTGCGCAGTGCACAGAGTAATGGAAAGTCGCTTAATCATTTTGGTGCAACTATAGGTGTTGAGTAAGGCATAATAATAATAATAATAATAATAATAAATATTTAAAGTGGCTAGCCCAGAAAATCACAAAAACCTATAGTTAGTGGATTGTTTCCACTGGGGGCCACTAGAACAAAAAAGAAACAAAAAATGATAACCTTAGACTGCCTCAGCTCAATCAAACATAGTAACATTTATAATCTGTGAAAATTGAAAAGAAAAAGAATAAAAAACAAAAATTAAAAAGTTAAAAAGTTAAAAAGTGATCTCCATTAGAATTTGCCAAATACGTTAGAGATGGAAGTCTTAAACGAAAGCAGACTTCCATCACAGGTCACTTGGTCTGGAAGATTATTCCACACTTTTGCAGCTCTAAATGGAAAGGCTTTTTTGCCAAATTCCGTGTTGACCAAGGGAAGTGTGAACCTGTTTTTTGAAGCTCCTCTTGTTTGATGATTATGACAGTTTTTTGTCAAAAGTAATTTTGAGCGCATGTAATCAGGAGCAATGTGATTCATGGCTTTGAAAACTAATATGGCATCGTTTTTGATGAGTAAATTATTCATTGAATATTCCCTCTCTTTCCCAAGAAAGGTACGGACACATTTTAATCGTTTTTCTAGTTTTCCCAATCTACCTTGGGTGGCACAAGCCCATGCCGAGGAGCAGTAGTTGAAATATGCCATGACAAGTGCATTAATTAAAAGGTTTTTAAGGCATGAATGAATTTTTAAGGCATGAATGAAATTTGTCATAGCACATCTGATTTCTGTAGGCGCGCAGTTTATCACGCACCTAGATTACAACAGGAGTGTGCGGAGCCGTGGGCACGTGATCACGCACCTTATATGACCAGGCCTGCTGCTGGTGGTTATCTGTTTTAGTCCTTACGAAATATAAAACTTGGGTTGAAAAAAAAGCACAAAGAAAGGAATTGCGGGAACGGGAAGGGGGATAGATAGATAGATGTGCATATTTTACATGGCTAGCCTCACAAATATCGAGGGATATACCCTGTCTATTATTTCCAGGAGGGGCCATGGCTTAGATGGAGAGTCATTGAGTATTTAATGCTCATTTTGAGCTACGCAGACCCAATTTAGGGCCCGTGCTCTACTAGACAACTCCCGGGGGCAGAGGTAGAATGGAAAGATTGAAACTGCTGAGCATAACAGGTGAATTAGCCATGGTTATGTAAATTGTTATTAACTTCCATCAGTTATATATAGCTATTGTGTTTATTCGAAAAAAGCTTTAGGTGCGGATCTATATTTCGTGTCATTTCATGCCATTTTTAAATTGGAACGTAACATAATTTATGTACCAGCGAGTACGTGTACGATGTACAAAACCATGCAGCCAAGCAAAATCACCGGCGAGCAAACATCACCCTGCGATGTGCCTAAACTGCGATAGTGTGTCTTAATTGAAGTGAGAATGGCGTACAGCGCAACTTCGAGTATCTTCTTCAAAAGACGGTGTGAGAAAGGGGCATGGGGTGGTGGTTGGTTCCACATTAAGAAAGATTAAATATAAAATATAAATAAGATGTCACTGCGCATTGCAACATTGTTCTTGACTTCTTTTCCAGACTATTTGCATTCTTCTTCATAGGTCGGATGATTCTCAAATGAAGTTACTTTTAGTTTTAACCGCTTCGCAAAAGCGCAGAATGGGGTGGAGTGAGGGGGATTATTCAGTACTGTGGGAGTACAAAAATGCTTGTAATACATATTTATTGTGCAAAATTTTACGTGTGTATTTTTCTTTACTTTCAATCTTCACAGCAAAACAACAAACAGTAGATTAAAGATGGATTGTAAGTTCAAAGGTAAGAAAAGTGACAAAAATATGCTTTTTGAGAAATCTGTTTTTCTCCTTCGCCAAATTTGTAAGCGAAGAGAAATTTTAACCTTGGTTTTCATTAAAATCTGTAATTATTGTACAACAGTTTGTTTTCAAGAGCTCGTCGCTTTGTTGCACAATATGTGCACAACACAGTTGCTTGACGTTTTTTTGCTAAGGAAGTCTTTCAAGTAGGTTTGGGGTTAATTTTACGCGCATTCGACCGTTGTTGAGTGAAACCTCCTTAAGGCGAATATTCATTATAGTGGACACCTCTCCACGCGAACGTTTGCCCCAGGAACGGATGAAATGACGATAAAAGGATAACTTCTTCAGTTCCTATTGGTACTGTTATCAACGAGAGTCCTGCGAAGGGGGTCCTAGTTCATAAGCTCCCATTTGAGCTACAAAAGTTGTGCAAGCACAGCAATCTCTCAACTAGACAACCGCACAAAACATCAATTCTATTCTCACGCTGAACGCTAAGCAGAAAGGATAGATTCACACTTTTATAGTCTCTGGAATGACTCGGCCAGGGTGTACACCAAAGACTTTCCGCACTAGAAACGAACACTCTATCGCAACGCTACCAATGGGTGATATATAGCAATCTATAGTGAAACCTCCTCATAGCGGACTCACTTTACATTGGCACATTTACATTTTCTAAAGAACAGGTGGAATTACGTTCAAGTTCTCATAGGAAAACCTCTATGTAGCGGTCACTTAATAGCGGACACCTCTCTATAACGGACACTTTTTAGGGTCCTGATTTACATTTTTGCCTACATTTTTAGGATTTTTTTATTTTTTTGTTTATTTTATACTTTGCATTTTCCTTTAACTATTCTTCGACCTTTAAAAATTTGCATTTAAAAAAGTTTATGGCTTTCTCAGGGCCAAACTGAGGAAATTTAAAACCATATCCACCTCCACGGTTGATGTGTTTTCTAGTAACAACTATTTTAAGGGTATTTTTGGCACGTAACCAACAACAAGTTCTTTATTGCAAAAAATGATGCAAATCACAGCAACGCCGTTCTTAACGGTTCAGGGGTCACACCATTCTCGTACCCAGAGCTCTTTGAGATTAAAGCCGAATTTATCTCAAAGAGCTCTGGGGTCGAGAATGGGGTCACACAGCCCTGGGGACGAGGTTGGTGGACGAAGACATCCCTCGTCAACTAACACAATGTCAGAAGCGCTTCAGTATGTGGACGAATTGTTGATCAGCGAACTGATGTCTGAAGTAACGACGAACGGACAAAATATGAAAATAATAATCCTCATTATAACTCATTTAAGGGGCGTTCTCTGGATAATATCACAACTTTATTGCGCGGAAATATAATATAACAGCCTCGGGCGTTAATTTAAATTATCAGCCCTGTGTTTTTGTTGCGTTCAAAAAATGCGGGCCGATAATGGATTTACAGCCCGCTACCCTGGAAGCGGGCTGTAAATCGGCCCGCAAACTACAATAGAATGTCTTCTGTTTTATTCGATCGAACATTCGAATTTTTTGTTTCTCGGAGACAAAAAACAAAACAAATCTGGCGAGAAACAACATTAGCAGCAAAATGGCACAAGATCAAGACAAGAAAAAAGAATTTGATTTTGGTGTGTTAATTTCTAGCCAAAACTTTGCTTTAAAGATATTGAAATAAGTTATAATAGTAATAGCATTATTTTTTGGTCAATATTTTTATTTACTTCCCCCTCTTGGAGTGAAATTTTCAGCCCTCCACTCTCATTTACACCCTCTGCTTCGCATCGGGCGTAAATGATACTGTCGGGCTGAGAATTTCACTCCGCGGGCGGTAAATAAAAATATTGCCCTCAAAATGAACGCTATTGTTATAATAAAGAAATCTGATGTAAGAAATTATTATGCTTTGAAATGTTTGTGTATTCTTTTTAGATCGATTCTCTTCACCCAAAAAATCGATTCTCAAGATCGATTCTACGCATAGTACACTAGGAAGATATCATAGGTACAGCAGGTCAATTTCAGACAAACCTCTACCTTATCGGTAAAAAAAAAGTCGGCAAAAAGTGACTAAATTTTGTCTAGGTGACTAATATTTTTTGCCGACTAAAATTTTTGCCGACTTTTTTATTACTGACCAAACTTATTTGCCGACATTTTTTTTTTCAACCTAATTTTTTTGCCGAATTTTCCCGACCACCTTTTTGCCGTTTTTTCTTCCTTGTTGCTAATTTTTATCAGTTTTATGCAATTATTCTTTATTAGTGACTAAATTCAAAAATTTAGTCGGCAAAAAGTGACTACATTCAAAAATATAGTCGGCTAAAAGTGACTAAATTTTGTTCAAGTGACTAATATTTTTGCCGACTAACTTTTTTGCCGACTTTTTTTTTACCGATAAGGTATGTGTAGCGAACATTTTTGAGGTCCCGACGGGGTGTCCGCTATTAAGAAGGCTTCACTATATTATATACAATATCGTCTAAGCTGCTTCTTCTTCTTCCAAAATTGTTTTTTAGATTTTTAGACACTTGAATCACGAATCCACAGTATCGGTACTCGCAAAATGAAAGAGCGGAGGGATAACTTTCACGGCAGTTAAGTTATTCAGTGCAACGCAAAAGAGCCAATCCAAGGAAATTTCGAGATTTTTCTTAATTTTAATTATTTTTAAAAAATGGGGCCTAGAGGAAGTAATGAATGTAGAAAACTAATGTAATGGAAGGGAATCTTTTGAGTTATCAAGTCGAAAGAAAACAAACTAAAAATATGTCCCTGTAAAGGGGTTAACGTTAATTCTCTAATAAACGCCCCATTCATTTTAACACCCTCTCTCTTATAAAGTCCCCTATAAACCAAAATATTTGATTAAAAAGCCCCCTCTAACAGACGCCCTCCTTTTTTATGGGTATAAACAAATGACAAGTGTTTAAAAGTTGTTCTCGCTTAAGTTGTTTGAATAATTGATTCCAATGATTGCGGGTTTTATAGAGTTATAGGTCAGCATTTAAAAATAGATAGATAGATACAATCGCCGTCCCGGGGTCAGAAAAGATACAAGATGCCCTGGGGACGAGGTTGAGATAGATAGATATTTCGCCTATAATAAAAAGTTACATACATATGCGCTAATTGTTCACAATAAAATGGCAGGAGCAACTAGAAGGCATTGAGCCTTATCACCAAGCCCCTAGTTGTTGAGTATTATATGCTAATAAATGCTATTGTACATTCATATTATTATTTAAAATGGCAGTAAAATATAATATATGTTTATATAAATAAGACGTCCTAAGTAATAACTATTTCCTACACACTCTTACATACAAACACCAATCTTTTGGTTCTTACTAAAAATATTTGCTTACGTTAATATTACTGTTACGAATTGCTGACTTAGTCACATGTTTAAACGTATTATATGTTCCTAATATTTTCATATCCTCAGGCAAAAATGAATTCCACAGCCGAGGGGTCCTCTATGTCGGATTGAAAAAGAATTAGACTTTAAAATAGTTTTTGGAATAGTAAAGTTACTCCTGGCCGTACAATACAAATAATATAAATAACAAACAAAACTTCAATGTGAGAGTCCATCTAAGTCGATCAATCACTTCTCATCTTCTTTTTCCTTTATAGCAGAAGAAGACGATAAACTAACAAAAATTTTATAAATATAAAAATGAAATTTTTAAATAAACGCCTTGCTCTTTCAAGCGCCCCCTCCAATAAACGCCCGCGCGAAATTTAGTTTAGTAGGTATCGTTCTCACTGCATTTAAGCCTTCTATCAGAAGGAGGTGTGTCAAAGATAGCGAAAGCAGGAAAGTTAAAATTGGCTGGGCATTTGATTTGATCAGCTAGCTAAAAGTCACACAAATACTGCAAAATACATTGGAAATGGGTAATCGGGGGAAGCAAAGAATAGTTAACGATGTTGACGATGTTGACGAGGTACCTTGATAATGTATAACTCTTCTTGCTTGTAGCTAGCTATGTAAGCTAGCTCGCCTTTATGTATATTGGTCCTTTACCCTTTCCATCCCTGCCATTTTGACCCTATTTCCCATGCTAAAAGTTCCTAGTTTGCCCAGACTGTTTTGTCTGCCACAAAATCTGATTAAAATGAACAATTGGTCTCCTTTTCAGTACTGCACAGCTCCTTAAAAGCAAGGTGATTGTCTCCACAAAGTCAGAGACATTTTGCACAATGGTGGAGATAGATAGATAGATAGATAGATAGATGTGCATATTTTACATGGCTAGCCTCACAAATATCGAGGGATATACCCTGTCTATTATTTCCAGGAGGGGCCATGGCTTAGATGGGGAGTCCTAGAGTATTTAATGCTCATTTTGAGCTACAAAAAACCCAATTAGGGTCCACGCACTACCAGACAACTCCCTGCAACATCCAACGGCCCTCACATTGTGCCATCTCCCCAATTTCCCTCACATGGCTTGGGTTAACCCAGGCTATGGTAACATTCACTCGCCCATGTTGAATCGCCGTCAAGAGGAATCGAACCCCGGTCTCCCGCACAGAGTACGAGTATTAGTGGAAAGCTTCAACAACAATTCAATGACAAAAGATCTACTGGAAAAAACCTTTGTTTAGCAAGCTCTAGAACGTTTTTGCCACTGAAAATGTATGAGCAAAGAAATTTATTTTAAAGGTAAAAACCTTTGCAAAATAATGTTTTATGATTTTGCAATGTTTAGGCAAAATAGTTTAGTTCCACAATAGATTTGATTTCTATAAATCACAAAAGTTCATTCTTACGAATTTTGTTATCACAAATCTCGAAAGTTTATTCTTGTAAAAACATAAAAATAGACCTGGAATATCTCGAGATTGAGGAAGGAAATCAGTCGAAAGTGAAATGAGCACTCACATTCAAGGAAAAAGTGGTGGGCTACTCAAACAAAGCAGCTGATGATGATGACAGTACTGCGGTGTTAATGACAGAAATGCTTTCGATGCATTTGAAAGTTGTTGAACATTTTTTTCTTACTTCATTTGCATTTGTAAATATTTTTTGGAATGTGAAAGTGAAATGAGCACTCACATTCAAGGAAAAAGTGGTGGGCTACTCAAACAAAGCAGCTGATGATGATGACAGTACTGCGGTGTTAATGACAGAAATGCTTTTGATGCATTTGAAAGTTGTTGAACATTTTTTTCTTACTTCATTTGCATTTGTAAATATTTTTTTGAATAATACATAGTTCCTTTTCTCGTAATACTCGTGAAAAATCTAAAATCATGAAGTATTAAATGTAACAAATCAAATATTCAATTAATCATGACAACATTTCTGCGATGCCTGTTTACGTTTTCACAGATCTCCACTGCTTGTTCAGAGGGTCGATATATCAACGATTCATGGGGCTATCCAGACTGAAAAACGTTACAACAATTGTTTTGAAAGTTTGTTAAAGAAGGAGGAGAAGGAAAAGAGCACCCGTTTAAATAAGATCTTGGATGTAATCTTAAATAGACAAAATTCACATTAAAACCTTGACAGTGTAATACCGTAATTTCTCGTTTTAGCTCTAGGAGACTTCTAGTACTATCAAATTCTAGTAGTTTTAGACAGGGGGCTTAAGGGAGCTGAATAAATAATAGAATTTTTAAGAGAATATCTATTTATCAAAGGAAGCATCAACAATCGTATTTTATCCAACTAATACAGAAAATTGGAAGATGGACTTATAGTGCCTGGAACATACATAGCCCATTGTAAAAAAAAAGAACCATAAATATAATATCGATTTTCTTTGACTATTTTTTTTTTTGAAGGGAATAAAAAAAGGAAATTACGAAAATTAGACAAGTACCTATAAGAAGAATAAAAATTGTAATCGAGAAATGAATAAATGGCACTTTCTTCTTCAATACCAGCTTGTTCTTTCACCAGTACTAACAAAAAAAATATAAAAAATTTCAAGTATATAGGTAGATGTATTAAGCCAAGTAAGAATGTAGATGCAGCATCTGTTTTTAAGAACCCTTAATAAAAATACAATCAGTTATTTTACAACTCCTTATTTGCATCATTTCTTCCAAATGATGACTACGATCCATGTTGCTAACAACAAACATTTTTTTAATGTGGACTGTTCACAACCTTAAGAAAGAAATCAAATATTAATGAATGCGTGTTTGCAAAATAAAAAGCTAAATTATGAATATCAAATCACTCAGTGTTAGTGCTTTTTAAAGTTTAAAGCAAAGAATGATGAATGCAACTCTCTATTTCATTTACCAGGTGCAATTTTGTTTTCACATGTAATTTTGTAACCTATATCACAAGTTGAGATGATATATATTAAACATTGCACACTTTTATTTTTAATTTTTAATGTATTTTTATACATTCTACATTTTCTTTCATACAGTGATATAACTTGTTTTAATTTAAAACCTTCAATTTTTCTTTTTTTTCTTGTTAAACTGGGTGACATTTTTACTCTGAAAATGAATATGTATCTAACTGTTTTACGTCTTGTGTTTTAGGAGGATGGTGGACGATTAATGATGCGAGCTCAGCGATCAAAACGACTGCAGCGTTTTCGACATTATTACCAACACCCATATTTTCGGATATTTGTCTCGTATTTCGTGACAATATGTAATTTCTGGATTTATGCAGAGGATCCTGTTGCGCACAGCAAATCAAAATGTGAAATACCCGTTGTTGGGAATACATTTTCTTTTGTTGCTACAAAGTATGTCCCTTCTTATAAATTTTATAAATGCCAGGAAATGTCAAAATTTCTTTTTGAAGCTGTTACTTACACAAAAAAGAATAAAGTTTTTTAAACTCACTATTTTAATGCACCTGCATTTCTTTTTTATTTTGTTCCTTAAACCAATTTGCCAGGTGCAAATTTGTTTTTGTAAAATTTGTTTGCCCTACTAGATATAATTTTATGCATTATCAAATAACATTTTAATTCCACAGGTATCCACCAAACGGATTTTCTGCATTGAAGGTTTTTCTCTGGCTGGTTGCAATAATTGCTGGTGTGGTTTTTGGCAAGCTTGTCATCCATCACCTCCTACTGAAGAGACTTTTTAAGCTCTCCATGTTTTCAAATGATCAAGGCTCATGGCTGATTTCTTTTCTCACCACAGTAATATCGTTGCTTATATTCTCCTTTGTATATAATGGTTTCCTTTCGTTGGACAGTGATATGAGTGCATATAAAATAACCGGCTACATTGGTGCTGCAAACCACACGTTCATGAGAGCTGCTGCTTTGGGAACGTGGTTTGGAGATTTCATCACTGCTTGGATGGTTACAGACATGATGTTGCAGGTAGATTTTTTGTTTGAGTACAACTGCAGTTTATAGTGTTTTTCAACGCAGGGTTTTCCAGGCCTCCTCAAAACTCCTCATACCTGCAATTTAATAATCCCCTATTAATTTTCCTGAAAAACATACAATGAATTGAGATTTTTTCTCATTTCTCCTATATCTTAAAGGGAAAACGAGGTATAAAATGATGTTGGACTTACATTATAGAGCTTAAAAAGTTGGTTAACAAGTCTTTTTAATTTTTTTAAAAAGCTCTTTTCGTCCTCAAGATATTTACATTTAAAGAATTTCAGATTTAATTATGCTGCACAAATTATGATGTCATACTTAAGTAATAGCAAATTTTAACATTTTCTATCACCAGTAATTTCAGACCTGTTAAGGGATGTGCATTCAAACTTTATCAATGCATAGATATTATAAAGGTGAATTGATTGAAATAAAATGTTTTGCCAAAATGACACTCGTTTGCTTGTCCCGCACTCTGACCCAAAATGACACTCGTTATTATCTGTTTTATCTCATGTTTTTATCCCCATTAATCCATTTTATCTTTTTTTGTTTTTCACATGTAACTTATGAAGTTTTTCATTTTGTCATTGATCTTCTTCATATATTTTGTTTCTTCTTCTTCTTTTTTTATATACATTCTGTACAACGTTTTTGCTTTATTTTTATGTTCTATGAAAATATTTATTTTATCCAGCCTCAAATTATGTTTATCATATGCCTAAATTTTAGGAAATCTCAGTCTATGCTTATAAACTTATAAAAACTCAAACTTGTCCTATTCCAGTGCATTGGGTACATTGGAAGAAAAAAGATTCAGAAACTTTGACTAAAGCAACCCTTTTGCCAAGTTTTGTTTTGACTTGCGAAATAAATATCCTAAGCACATTTCTATCACAATGCGAACTTTTTTTAGCAGAAACAATGTTCCCACAGGGCTTCTTCATCAATTTAATTACAACAAACGTCTTCTCGTGTTTCTTTAAGACGCTATTTTTTATTTTGATTGCAGGATAACACGAAGTATGAAAACTGGATTCCAAAATTTCGTGCATGGTGGAAGAAGGGTTTACGCCGTGTTTACTTATTTTGGGCGTTTTCTATCATCTTGTCTATCATAGTCATTACAGCTGTTTGCACTCATTACATCAACTGGGATAAATTTAATCGTGACGTCATATATACAAATGAGTTGGGACGCGCCTTCCTTGCTTCGTTTATCCTGGTGATGGATTTCACGATTGTAATGCAGGTAAATGTTGTGTTCAAATCCGATGTTATGTTTCACCTATACCCGCATGTACCCTGTATATATCTGCTCTACTGTGGTGTATATATGTATATCTGCTAGTTTTGTGTATATCTACTATGTGTTCTGTGTATATCTGCTATACGTTCTGTTTATAATTGCTATATGTACTGTGTATATCTCCTATATGTTTTGTGTATATCTCCTATATGTTTTGTATGTAACTGATACATGTTCTGTATAACTCCTATCTGTAGTTATACTGCATCTAAAGTTCGATAACTTAGAAAAGTAAATTTCACAGGAAGAAATTTTTCGATTTTCTGTTCTAAATGCGCGAAAATGTCTTCTCGCGAAATATACCATATAAATATTAATCTCGCAACCGGTTAAATAAGGTATGAATGAAAAGATATCATCATTGACCACAGTCGCATTTTTTAGACTGCTAAACTTTTGCTTTTGCTAGTTGGCACTTGTATCGTTTTTCTTCTCTCTTATCGCGAAAATTGATCTCCGCGAAGAATTTGTAAACACCTGACCGAATTTGTAAACTCTCTTCCCTTAAGGTATACTGTTCATCTGTATACTTTTTGTGTTGTACCAACAAGATGACCAGGATTGAAAGTCGAAAAACGAGTATAAGTACGTTACTTTTTTATAATTTGTTGAAAAAATGTTTTTGTTTAGGACTGGGACTTCCCGTTATTTCAAACAAATTTGGATGTAAAACTACCTGGTTTAAACACAGCTCACATAAACTTTCGTATACCAGACTGTTTGCGTCGAGAACACTGGACAATAACAGTCACTGGGAAATGGTTTAATTATGGTATTCTATTTTTTGTCATGTTGTTAGATTTAAACATGTGGAAAAATCAGATCTTTTACACACCACTGACGTTTGGCCAGTATACTGGAGAGGATGATCACATCTATAGTGTGTATGACGAGTTCAGTTTAAATCATTACATGAACACAACAATATATTCGTACGCCTGGAGAAACTCAACTATAAATCCGATAACCAACGCAACTTATATAAGTGCCGACCATCGAACAAACTCGAGATATAGAGGGTATGCGCTTGCTTGGCGTGGTTTGGCTTTCATCCCTTCCTTGATAGTATTTATCATGTTTGGAGTTTTAATTTATATCTTCGGACGTGAGGGCACGGAGCAGTATGAAAATGCTGAGTTTAAAACACGTGGTGTCTCGCTAACTAGTGTTCAAATTCGTCGCGATAGGGTCGACAAAGTAGACGGAGAAGAAAATGAAGGAAAAGCTGAGGTAAGCGAGCCTACTGAGCCGACTGTCGAGAAACCACCGCAAAGTAACAATTATGGCGCCACAGCAACGAACGAAGCCATGACTGTAACAAAGGTCGATGTAGATTAGATTTTGTCCACTTTCAATGTTACGTAATTCTGATGTGATATATATTTTTAAAGTTAGCCTTTCTAAAAATTTTAGTGTTCTAATTTTTTTAATATTTGTAATAATAAAGGGTTGTGAGTTTATGTTATATTTTATGTTTTTGACTTCAGATCTGCAACAATTTACTTTTTTATCAAGTTTTAAAAATACATCAAACGATACCAGTCTTCATGCTAAGGGTGTTTTTGTTGTCTCAGATATCTCCCGATGATATAAAGAAACTTTTTGTAGATGCACAAATGTAAATTTTATATATATTGGATTGGGAACATTTGGGTGTTATAATTATTTTCTGTGTTAATTTCAGTTAAGGTGTTTAGTTTTCCGCCATCACGCTTTTTATAAATATTAGATTATTTTATCATTACCCTATTTTTTGCTAATCGTGGACGAAATAGAACAACCTGATAAATATTGATATTTTGTCAAAAATTTCTATAACATGCTGTCATGCTGTCATCCTCATTGACAAGGAGGGGAGGGTCCCCTTCTTGTCAATGTTGGATTCGTGCATTTTTCATCCAAAGCGACATGTTACGGGCAACCGGAGACAACAGCGCAATTTACTGTATACAGATGCTCGCTTCATACTGATTTTGCAAATCTGTAGATGACTTGCTAAAGTTTACAAAACTTTACGATTTTTTTTACATGCGCACCCATTCTTGTAGGTAAAAAAAGCAAGACAATATGAAGTAAATCAGTTTAGATCAGCGTTTGTCTGCTCTATAGTGGTGTTCACATTAGACAGATTTCATTGTATTTACAAATGTAACATAAAAATTAATTATATAGGATTCCATCTTTGTATATATAATCGTTTGATATGATTTTTATTTGGTTTGGGAAGTATGTATGTATTTATCTGGTGCCACTTGAGTGTTCTGTTGTGTAGAATTAAGTTGGTTTTGGATATTACGTTGCGTTTCAGAAATACTACACCTTTACTTATTAGCATTTTCCATTTTCGAAGGATTCACATTATGAGCTTTGATAGAGAAAATTGAGTCTCTTATAAGCTGTGTCGGGCCAAGCCAAAATTCAAAAAAATATTAAACAGTATTTTAATTTTGTTTTGGCATGTAAAATAAATATTTTGTCATTCGGTTGGAGGTGTGACTACCTCAATAACACCCCCTCTCCCCCTCGGCTCGGCACATCACAGCTTATAACAAGCGTGACATAGAACGTCTGTGTAGAAGGTACTTGCTCTGGAAATTTTTTGAACAGAACATATCTATGATTTGACTTCTTGTTTATTTTTGTAACAAACGCAGCTCATGATACACATCACATACACAGTTGTATAAAAGTTTCGATGTAAATAAATATTAGATCATATACTGCTTAATATACGAATTGTTCATTTTTTTGTGAAGTTTTTTTCTCCAGCGTCCCAATCCTTACTTACAGAAAATGAAACCGGCCTTAAGAAACGGCAGAAGGCGTTTAAATATAGATTTTGATTTTTACTACTCCTCGCCGCATTTCTATTGGCGGAATTTTTGGGGCCTTTGATGTTTGGCGTATTTATAGGTCTAGACTTGATTCTTCAGTTTTGGCTTTTTAGATATGGCTTACCTTCAAGTCAAAACATCTTCCTTGTGTTCTTGTAAGATGTTTTGGTGCATGAACATTTGAGGATGTGTGACACCTCCTTGGTTACATCAAGCCCTTAGATTAACTTCCATGCTAAGTTAAGGCCCTGGCAAGTTTCTCAGCAAGCGAGTAATAGTCACTCTCTCAGGAATCGTCAGGAATTTTGAAAATATAGGTAAAATGTCAGGAAAATCCATTTTTTTATGAAATTAAAGGAAAAAATGAGCGGAATATTAAACTTTCCACAAATCTCCGTAATGCATATACTCTTCATTTTATTATAATGTTTTTAATGTCAGTTTTTATCTTCAGCTTGTATTTGTTTCATCCTTTTTATTTTCTTCATGTATATTGTATTTTTGTTCTTCCTTGAGCAGCACTGCGGGAAAAATTATGTTTACTGTTGCAGAAACTTACAGATTTCACGCCTATTTATTTGCGCCCTAAGAACTCTTTGCGATAAAATTGTGGAGGAGTAAACGCGTCGTTTTATTAGACGTCCGTCGATTTAACGCGCCGCCTTATAATAAACGGCCTTTCCTCTAGAAGGGAAATGGGAAATAAATAAGGAAAAAACTAAAAAAACTAATTCGAAATATCCGTGTCGCTTCAGGTTTTAATATAATTGACGATGAAAATGCTGGCGCGATGTATGGAAATATGTTACATTGGCAGAAAACGCCCCCTTGAATAACCCCCGCCCCCTAAAAAGCGAGCCCCAAGCATTTATTTGAAGCATTGCATCAGGTATATCTTAGAGGAAGAAAATCAGAGGGTATATTTATAGACACAAAAAGTGGGTTTTTTTATTTGTTTTAAGAATTGGGTTTACATAACAGAACACCATGTTCTTCCACTGCACCATTTCACCCCACCTCCCTTATCCAATTTGAGCTGCTTTTTTCTTTTAACCTCTTGTGCGCAGTTTTAGCTTCAATATATAAAAATAGCAGTCTTTTTAACGCTGGCCAATTGTCATCAGCCAGCATGTTACCGAACAAAAACCAATCGTATTTTTCGTTACTCAAAGTTGTTCGTCAATTGCACGGTGTCCCACAGAGGTTAAATCAACATCCCCCGTTTTTACAACTAGCGACGTTAAACATTGGATAAAATCTGTTATTTCTGATTCATTTTTTATAACTGTTTCTGTGGTTTGATATTACGCCAACTTAACCCCCGTTTTATCTCGTGCATCATCAGTATTCATATTTTGCAACTGTATTTATTCTTAATTCTTATGATCTGTTAAATTTTTCATGGTTGACAGTGTGTCTATTCATGCCGGGACATTTGCGTGTACCCCGGGACAAATGGATACTTCACACTGTAGTGAACTTTCGATACTTTAATTTAAACTGGTTGAAATAAAAGAATACAGTTATAGCTTATAAATACATTTCCTCTTTTATCAGGTAAATCCGGGTGTTACAAAACCCAATTTTTAACTTGTGTAACCTAAATTCATTTCAGATATTTATAATCTTATACACATAAAGTTTATATATGATACAAAACATTTTCAGTGTTTGTAATATATATTTTTTATTTGTTTACTGCGGATATGATACAATTAAGAATGTTGCATTTTGATAAATGAATCCACCCCTGATTGAATGCGTTAAACAACTCGTGTGCCGAAAACACCTATGACACGCGATTGTATCCTTTTTAATCATTAACCGGTTTAGTTCACACAGTCATAACAACTTTATCCTGTGAAGTTCTATGATAGAAATCTTAATTTTTAGTTTTAGTCTTGAGAGAAGAGGTACTGCATATGCGAGACTGCTGGAAATGGTGTGTGAGCTATTTTTGTCATTTAATTTAATATATATTTATTTTTATTTTTATTTAGACTGTTTATGCTTGTTTTTATTTCATTTTTTATGCTTTTTTATGTAAGAATTTTAGTATGAAACCAGCCAAGATATTAAAACATTAAAACGTCCGGAACCGTCATTCTTTTATGAAAATGGCAGCAATACTATACATAAATAAAATGTAGCTATGATGAATTACGAAAAAACATGTTCTGTAACAATTCTTACAACACACTGACTAGCATTAAAATTTACCAAACAAACGCTTTGGTAAGGCAAACGGTTTTAAATGTATTTACGGTACGTCCGTCCAGGTTTGCTCTTCATTTTCGTAATTTCCTTTCCTGCCAGACAAACCTTTTCACGGTCAGTTCACACGCCTAATGCACTTTGTTGAAGTGTTCAAACCCTAACATCGTCTTTTCTTTTATTTTAGTGAAATGAGTAAACCGACTGCAACACAAAAAGAAAAGAGTGTCAACAACAACAACAACAACAACAACAACAATAACAACAACAACAGCGACAATAACAACAACAACAACAAAATGAGTGACACAAAAACATGCGGTCCTAATACCGCTTTGTTTTCTAAATGGGTTGGTAATAATTATGGTGGGAACACCCGTACAAAAACTATCCCCAAAGAAAAATACACGAAGATTTGTAATCTGATTCGTGGCGATGATACAAATTGTAACGCGAAATTTCGCGCTTGGGTTCGCAACAAGGGATTTCAATTATTACGACATGATACAACGACGGATGAAATCATGGACGATCCCAACGGCGATTTGTACGTGTCTTTACACGCAAAACAGGTAAAATTTTTCTCTTAAAAATGTCTGTTTTGTTAGGCGTAAAGATTATCTACTTTTTTTAATAAGAATATCAAAATTCTAACCAAGCTGGTCATTATTCTTTTTTCTCTATTGTCCTAAACAATATACCTATTGTATTTAACATGAGATTTCAGCCTGATATTCTTATCAAGCATATTTTTATAAAAGAAAAAGCGTGTACTTTGCTTTGAAAATACTTTGGGTGTTTTTAACGTGTCGTAAACGTATCCAAAAACAAAAAATAAGATAGCAACGAAAACGAAAAGGATAAGAATAACTTACAAGGTTATTGCATATACTTTTTATTATAAATATCATTTTGTTGATTTACAGGAAAGCACTTCAATGGGTGAATATAGTATTGAAACATTCTTGCGTACGAATTTACCAGCCATCTCGTTCTATCGTAAAGTGGCGGTAGTGGAGGAATTTTATGGCATTATCAAAAGCGCGCATGTCGATGAGAAGGGACAACATTCCGGCCAAAAGAAAACATATCGACTCGTATGTACTTTGTTATTCCTGTTGGTACTGTTTAATTTATTTTAACAGGTTTCTTCATCCTTTTCCCAGGGCTCTTTGCCTCCTTTTCCGCCATAGGACCCTCGTTGCTTCTGTGGTATTCTTCCTGATTTAAAACCCGATAGACCTGGGGACGAGCTTGACTATAAGGAGCGGTAGATTTTACTAGTTTTTTGGATGCCCAAGTGATATTAAATTTGAGTGTATTTCTAAGGAGTGGCTTACAAATTAAAAAGTGAAGTTTAAATTTTACTGGCCCCCTTCCCTAAATGTATCACTCCTGTGAAGTGTGCAGACAATAATAAATCAGTTCAAAATACTGTTTATTCTTCAAAAAACCGATGTTCCATGGCATAAAATATATAAACGTCAAAGGATTTAATCCCATCTCTACTTAACGTCAGATTGATGCTTTGCACTCTCGAGGCACCCCCTTAATAAAACGAGTTGGTTTAGACAAGCAATTATAAATTAGGATTCAGAAATATGTAGAATAAAAATCAATAGACTAAGGCCTGATTCTTGCAGAATATCGTTGGACGTAGTCAAAGCAAAACTCGAACAATTTGCTTACTCAGAAAAATGTACTGGTCCCTTTAACAGTTACCCCAATAATTTGGTCTGTCCTACACCTCCATGATCCGTAAAAGTTTAAGATTTAACGTTGTTAGACATAATTTTACTTCTCAGAGTTTATATGTGAACAGCTAGCGACATAAAATCATACAAATATTTGGAACCAGAAAATGAAGTTGACTTGTAGCTAGTAACTAGTAAAGGTAATTTTGTGACACTAAAGCGCACCGTGTTAGCCAGCACCCTGCGTCGTACTAGTCTTATCTCAATATTTTTGTGCAGTTGCACTACACACAACCTCGTCCCCAGTGCTAGTTTGTGCCTATGATACGTAGACTAAGTATCACAGTCGTAGAAGTGTCCTGGAGGTGAAGTTACGTAACACACGCGCTTTTTAGTTTTACACTTTCTTGCATGAACTCTCAAAGATTATTTTTAAAACTCGCAAAAATGACCAAAAGCTATATGCTAGGAATTCTGAAATCTGTGCTACTTTGTCATGAGGATTGGGCGCGGGACTATAGTCACGGATTTCATATTTTTGAGGCCTCAGAATGGAAAAATTATAACACAATATTAATAAAGTCCTAGGACACAGAGTGTTTGGTCACCAACCCTGTTCCCAGGACTTTTATCTCTGAAAAGAAGATTGAATATACGATTGCTTTTCCAGTTTCGTACAATTCATTATAACATATAATCACTTCAAGTCGTGATGCTTATCAAGCCACAAATTAAATTTTTTACCTACCACATATAATTTTTATTAAATATTGTAATTGTTTAAAAAGTCATAGCAATTAGCAACTATCAGGATTGTCCTGCAATTGCGCAAAATAGCACATATTTCAAATACTTCATTTTGTCTAGAAAAGTTAGCATAAAACGTGCAGTAATTATGAACAAACGAGTCTATCCCGTGTTTGACTAGCGTGCATAGCCTCTTGACATCAAAACAAAACCATGACATTGCGGACCACATAAACAATAGGACGGCCCGAACACGACAATTTTGTTTTTGTTGCGTTTGTCAAGATAATGAAGTGTTTAAAATACGACACATGCTATAAGTAGCTATTTTGTGTCGTTTATTACTTGAGAATGTCATCAACTTGATTCGTGATCTATTGTGAGCAAAAAGAAAATATAATACGGTGTATTTTGTGGTTAAAATTGATTTATCCTCTAAATATGTTGATTGGATAAGGCTCTTCTAGAGATGCTTGCAGCAAAAAAACAAGAACGTACCCAGGACTTAATGTGTGAAGTAAAAGCGAATGAAAAAGAATTTTTTTTCAAAATTTGGTTATTCTTTATTTTTTTGGATTTATTTGGACTTAACTACAGGCCCATAACAACAAAAATATTCTATCCATTAAAATCATTTTAAAATCAATATTATTTGCTTATATGATAGTCAAGACTTGAAAAGTCCGGAGTTATCGAAAACCAACAAATTTTGTACGATTCATAAAACTTCACTGTGTTGTTTTTAGTTAAAAAGTGTTAAAAAATTTCTTCTTAATTTTAAGTTTTTTACACTCAAGGTCGATTACTGGCTGTGTCACGACCTCTCAATGATGGTATTGTATGTGTCAAAGAGTATTATACACAATGATGTTGAAATGTAACTGGTAGGATAGTTAAAAACAAACTCCAGAAGTTCCTGATGATTTATCGTCAATGATTGAAAAATCTCACAGTCTTAAAGAGTTTATTTGTTAAAAATCTCATTCATCAATACAGTTAAACCTCAATGATGTTATTAATAAGTCCTAGTTTGGAACATCTATTTAAATGAGCATCTTCCACCCTTAACTTATCATATGCAGCCTGTGCAAAAAAAAAAAAGAAAAAGAAAAATATACTACTACTATAAAATATAATAATAAAATATTTTTGGTATAAGTGATCCTTCCTGTGAAGTGGCGTCTTATTGCATTCACACGTATCAAAATCACCCCTTTCTTTTCAGGTCTTAACGCAAAGCTGCTTCAATTTTGAGTCTAATTTTCGGTCGCTTTTCCGAGCGTTAAAATCATTCCCGACTTTAATAATCATATAATTTATTCTAGGTATCTGATACATACGCATTTCTACCAAGAGAAGTGATAACATATTACTTACTAAACTGTGAAGCATGCAAGCCACGGATTCAAAAGTATGGACCAGTACCCTCAAAAACAAGAAGGAAGAACGAGTCAATCGATGGAAATATACATAGAATACACTCTTCTTCTGAGAATGAACCTTCATCGTTTTTTCCTTATCACAAGACACGTTCAAACATAGATCGAACTGGAGAAGTTTACTATCCGTTGGCTCACCCCACAGTTGCGAAGAAAGGGGTTAATGCTACCAGCAGTTATTCTGTATATTACCATCCGGATATCTATCAGCCTTCTAACTATATCCCATCCGATTACTCTATTCCAATGGACAATAACTATACACCAAAACTTTACAATCGCTACAAAACGAAACACCCAACAGAAGTATATTTTTATCCACAAGAGAAACGCCTTGGTCTAACTCCAGACACAATATATTCCAGCTCTGATACTTTCAGCGGGCACTATTCTTATCCATCTAACAATCCCTCTAGAAAAAGAATACAACAACTATATATCAACATTCCGTTGGAGCAATCACACCATTATGAAAGCCACCGTCAACACCAAGTTGAGGATATAACACAACATAGAGCTGATTCACACACACGAGAGGAGAAAGATCCATACAGACATGCAACTTCGCCTTCTTACGAAACGAAATGGCAAGAATTTACACAAGGAAATGCATTCTCAGGTGAAGTAAACATAGAAAGTTTAAACTCGACTGGTTATGAAACAAATGATAGCTTAAGCAGCGACAATCAATCGCCTTCAGTAAAAAAGAGCTGTTTCAAATCATGGTCTTCTACAGAGCTGACAAATAATTCAAGCAGTCAAGGGAATTATACTAAGCAAAGGAGGGATATCTATACTTCAGATCAAACAGTAAGACAAACAAAATTGAACAAATATGAATCAAGTAGCGAGCCAGTTTTCCAGCTATTTTCTCCAGCACGCGATGTGAAGCGCAGCGGAATAAAAAGACGAGGCAATGAGGAGGTTATCGCACATACTGCATCATCGTCGTTTGAACAAAATAATCCCGAGAAGTCTCTTAATTTTTTTAATTACCAAACACTCTCCGATTGGCATAGAAATGTGTTTCTCAAAGTGACGTCATCATTATCAAATTTGACGGACATAAGCAATAACAATGACATTCTCAAAATACCAAGCAGAAGAAGTATTGATACAGCATTGCAACACTTAAATGGTTGTGAAGAAGATGAAGATTGTTGGGAGGATAGTGTGGATGAAGAAGATAGCCATCACTGCGCAAGTAATCTTCATACAAAAGACAATTAGATTGAACCTACAAATATGATGGATTATGTTTTCATGTTTTATTGTTCTGTTTTCTTCTGTTTAGCTACATTGTTTCGTCTCCTGATAGACGAGAATCTATTAAATATTGTTGAATACAACGGGTTGGTGACGAAGATGCCGGTTCCGTAAAAAAAATGTTTTTTAAATAAAATTGTATGTTACGATAGAAAGTTTAAAAGAATGTTGATTAAAAATTTTGAAATACTAGTCGTTAGCCCGTGGAAAAATCCACGGGTTCGCCCGTCGCAGCTCCATTTTGCGTGACAGACGGACAGACAGACAGACGTATCGGGCATTATAATATAGATTTTTATAGTTTTTGCTTTGAGAGCTATTACCTTAAAATTTATCTAGAACTTTACATCTTTACTCATTTTGGATAACTCAACTCTCCTCCTCGCGTCTGTTAAAGGAAAAGTTAAGCTGAAAGTTATTTTTTAATGTTTCATTGAATAAAATTTTCCGTTTCGTTTTCTCATGGATCCAAATCTGGATCAAGTGCGGTTTATGAAGTATGTATTCAGATAGTTGTTTCCGGGAAGAGAAAAAAGGTTCATACTGCGTTTAAATTTATCCAGATTCATGAGTCAACTTATTAAAAATAGATAAATTGCGTATGCAAGGAGAAAATGCAATAAATAAATGTTTTACTCGATCGTCGTATGTATGTTGACAAATAGTTCATTTCCTTGCCTCTCAAAACCGACAAACAGCCGAATTACTAAGGGCTTTGGCTATGACTTGTGTCAAAACCTAGCATCTCAAAGCTAATTTTATGAGAAAATCGAGAGGTCTTTTCTGTCCAGATAAGTACTAAGAATTTTTTTTTTCATTTTTCAACGTAAAAATATTTCTCGAGACCGATTGTGAATGGTACGTTAAAGTTTAGATTCATCCTGAAACTCTTTTCAAACCATTTTTCTGTAGATTTAGTTATCTGCCGATGGTAGGATTTAAATTTCGGGTTTTCATGGCCGAAAACTGTAGCTTTTACAGATTTGAAAGAAAGAGGTAAATTGCGCTGAGCAAACTGAAATAAACTGAAGAGACTGAAATTAAAACCCCTCCCTTTGTAACTAAAACTGAAGAGCTACAAGAACAAGGAAAACGATTTCTCGTGAAGACAGCAAAAAGACACGATCAAAAAGCCGTGAGAGATGTTTTTTAATCGTGTAAATCTCCCGACTTTATACGGACTTTTGTTTGACCTGCAAATTCATATAATTTTAGAATGATATTTTCTGGCAAAAAATACCAATTTGTCTTATGTATGGGTCTTTTCAGCTTGTCAAGAAGAGAATAGTGAGACAGAGAATAAAGGTCGAAGTTCTGTGAGGTGAACAGTGAATAATAAGAAAAAGATTTATCATAATGTCCACATTTTGGAGGTCAATTTCAGCCAAAGTATTTACGCGGGACCGGAAAAAATGTCCGATTTATGGAGTGCACGTTTTAAAAAGGATGTTTATAGAGGTTGCACTGTAAATGCCATATGATCATTAGTATAAAGTTCAAATTGCCTTGACTTTTCCTTTGCGCAACAACAGAGGCAACTAGCAGATATTAAAAAAATACAAAAAGAGAGCCCTGCAACGGGTGGGGGTAGGATAACGAAAAGTAACTTTGTGTTTAACCTTGTTCTCAGGGCCTGTTATCTTTTTTATATATCGGGCGTCGATACGTCTCGCCGCTGGATATATAATATAAAGTGTACGAATCAGTGTGTGAAAATCAAGATTAATTTTTCCTTTCCCAAACATGGCAGAAAGGCTTTCTTTAAAAAGATGTGTGCTGCCCCTTCAAAGATGATAATTCTTGTGGGAAACCTGCGTTGATGATGAATGGGCACCCGAATAATTAACAGCGCACCGAGGGAGTCCTACCAAAAGAAAAGACTGACGATGAAGGGTGTTTCGCATTTCATGAGTTTCTATCACCGCTACAACAATTAATTGTTCTAATCTGGGTCACGTGACTGAATAGAACAGAAATGGGTGCCAGAAGGGTACATGGCATGAGTCGATCGGTATGCAAAAGTCAAAAAGTTTGTTTTCTTGTCCTTATCCTCTGCTCTGATAGCTCAAATGAATAGAAAACTTTTATACTCCCTTCGTTCGTCTTTCTCTCTCGTGTAAAAAAGACTTAAACATAAATAATTTTTAAAATGGATAGCTAAAGTAACTTTTAAACAGGAAAAATACATGTTTTTGAGTTTTTCTTTGTGCTGACGAGGAAAATAAACATTTCTCAAAACCGTTATGTAATGTTAGTGCTGCAATATTTTATTTTCTTCTAATTGAAATACGTAAGTTAGCTGCCAATACAACAGCCAGGAAAAAGCATTCTCATAGACCTTTTTGAATGTTTACATTTTCCGCGGTAAGCCCTTCTGGCTCTAACAACTGCGTGGCAGGCAGAAAGATGCGGAAGCTTGCTGAAGAAAGGTCTTTTTCAGCCCATTTCTTTCTACGGAGACATTTTTGAGGCTTTAAACTATTATCGAGTGTAGATGGATAACTTCTGATTGACATATATTCATATAAAGTCGTAATGATACCTCCATGCGAAGAAACAGACTAAAAAGTACCTCACTTCACCTAGCGCCCGCATCTTTTTGCCTGCCACGCAATTGTTGAAGCCGAAAGGGCTTACCGCGGAAAATGTAAACATTCAAAAAGGTCTATATAGCTGATTAATTCTGTTGTTTACATTTCCACCTGTAGGGCTCTGGCATCTGCATAGCAGGAAAAAACATAGGGGCGCTAGGTGCTGCAAAGTCATTTTTAGTCCGTTTTTCAAACAAAGGCCTTTGTGAGGACTTTAAGTGAATTTAAATAAACCAGAAGGCATTATTCTACACTCGATAATAGTGAGAAGAAATTGATAGGAAAAAACCTCTCTTCACCAAATCCTACTATCTTTTTTCCTGCCACGTAAATTCCAGAGCCGAAAGCCAAACAGCTTACCACCGAAATGTAAACAAATAACGTCACACTGGAATTTATCTATAGACCACTTTCCGCATGTCGTAGTTGTTTTGATTTCATTTTGAGAATAATGGGCATGCACACACTTTTGTGTAGGTAAAAAAGCAGAGTCACACAGGGTAAAATGGCTATTAATGAAGATTAAAGATTTTTTGGGTAGCATAGGATCCAAGAGGAACTGAAATTAAATTTTAACTATGGTCTTCTAATTCTTCTTAAAAAATTTAAAAATTTAAGCAAACATTTTTTTTTGGATAGATTTCTTTGATAACTATGGTCTGTTGTTTATATTTTCTACCTACAAATTTGCTGATGCCAGATTGAAGGGTGAAGATAATTGTTAACAGATTATTATAAAGTCCCATGATAAAAATATGTTTTGAATATAATAAAAAGTATCCCGTTAAATTCATCCTGATTTTTCCCAATTGGATTTAATTTTTTTCTTATTCAAGACAAATTTATAAAAATCGTCCTGATTGATGGGAATACAGTCTTTCTCATTCAGGTCAACATTCAGCAAATGTTGATGTGTTTATAAGAATTCCTGATTTGTGTCAGTAACTTTTTTTTGCCAATGTGATCAGGAATTAGGTGTTTTTTTTAATATTCCATGTTTTGTTCATGCTAATAACATTGTATAGGACAGCCGCCTGTCTTAGACAACCACATTTGGGTTCCCAATGTGCTTTATGGTCATTTCCTAATCTGTAAGATAACCACCTGCCTAATGCGGCCAATAACTGTTATTTGTCATCCCCAGACAAGATAAGCATATTTTTTCAGAAATAGAAAACAAGCATCCAGGGTTTGAATTAGAAATATAAAGACCATTCACAAAAATTTGCTGTCTGTAGAAAAGAAATCCTTGCAATTGTCTGGGAAAAATTTAGGCCATTAAGAAAAGGGAAATTACAATTTTAACATTTCCTTTGTAGAATGAATAGCTAAGACAATATTCTGACCTCAGGCTTCTCATTTTGAGGTACGCGATCGCGTTCCTACGCCCTATCGCATACCTGAATTACGTGAGGTACGGGAAGAACCGCGTACCTCTGTTAACAGATTACTTTTAGATATGAGAATTATTGAATAATCCTGCTCCTTTTAATCCACAAGCAAGCCTATTCATAGCCAACCTGACCATCCTAGCTAATTCACCGACTCCTGACTTAGTTAAAAGAACTACGTAGACATAAATCTCTTTTGCCTGGCCCCTTCATCGTTGGTAACCAGGTCTTACACAAGAAATCCAGCCATGCGGTTCTTAACTAATCGGAGGTGAACGCCGACGGAGCACGGATGAATCAAGTCTGCAAAACTGCACTTACAGGTGGAACAGACATTTTATCATGGATTTAATTGTAGATAATTTCTTCATTTGACAAAACAATTGGAAACCATTTATTAAAATGACAGTATAGTCATGCATACTATTTCGGACATGTAGAAAAGGAAGTTAAGATTGAGAGAGTCGCTATACCAGTAGACGCTCAATCATCGTGATTGGGGTTCACGATTCAAAACGTCCCCCACTTTTCTACCGCAAAATGAATGCGCAACAAAGATTAACCTTGGAGCCTGTATCGTACGCGTAACATCCTTTGCACGTGCGTTGTTAAACAAATAATTAGCCATTTTAAAAATCGCGTACCCAGAGCAAATTACGTACGCTACGCAATGGCGTATGCGATTGATCACGTAAGCACATATTTACAAAATGAGAAGCCTGTGACCTGTGAATTTCGAACCCTGAAATCCTCCACTTTTCTACCACAAATCGAATGTACAGTGAAGCATTTACATTTACATTACAGTTTGTATAGCTTGGAGATCACACGACTTGCATCATTTCAAGTACTTTCTCGCATTCTACATGTTGTGGTGAACACTACCCAGAGTGGCCATCTTATCCAGATTTGACTGTAAAATTTATATTTTTCTGTTTTATTGTAAAGTGCTAGCAAGCTTGTGTTTCCTTTTTCTTTATAAGAAGTAACAAAGTTCTCACTTTCCATACTTTCTCATATGGTCAACTTTAGGATGATGCAGTTGAGACTATATTCAACTACATTAAGAAACCAAATTACGTAGACTAAGATTTGGGTCAAAACTTAACAGGCTTAAAATTTGGAAAGTTAAGCAACCAAGGTTTCAACCTAGATAATCTAACAAGGAACCTATAAAACTGTTCTGTAAAAGAATGAAAAGTCTTTTAAGAATTGTTTTACAGCTAAATAACAATGTTAAAGTGCAAAAACAGCAAGTGTAAGCTGTAACTTTAAATGTCGCTGTTAGCAACTTCGCAACTATGAGACGGAAATTAAAGTTTTTGCTCTTAGCAAGTAAGGCTGAAATAAAAAATAGATTTGCTTAAACATGTATATAGTTATACATGGTACATCTTTACATAATCATATAATAAACTTTGCTGAGTTTCATTGTAGTTTTTAAGGCAGTATAGATGAGATACATGCAAGCATATGAAACATTTGTCACCTTTCTAAGCATGATTTTAGCATAAATGATGCAATTATTTGACCTCCATGCTTTCTTGTTTTAAACTTTTAAACTCTAACTAATTTTTTAAATGCTTTCATGGATATTGCTTTTATTTTTGCATCCAGCATTCAGTCACAGCCTTCTGTATAGCAAAATGGTGACCTTTAGCCTTTAATTTATAAACCAGTTGCATAATTTAACCTTTTGTTTTAGGTTAAAAAAGTGATTGTACTTCTTGCTGCCATAACATTAAAGCTTTTTTGTCTTTATTTTCTTAAACTTCCAGTTTTGGGATTGTTAGTGATTTTAATATGGTGGAAGATCATAGTAAATACTGTTGAATAATTAAAGTTTTATGTATAGGACAGTAAATTTATGGAATCTGAACTTCACAATCTCACAATGTCACATGGCATTAGCAGTGGTGACCAAGGTAAGGTCTGATCAAACACAATTTTTTCACAAACGTGGATAGTATTTATTTATTTCATTTTAACATGGTAGCACAATCTTCCTCATCATCATGTGGTCGTAAACTTTCATACCCACCAGAAATAGATGAGCAGCTGGTACATTGGGTAAAAACTGAACAAAATGCTGGTGTAGTTATGTCGCCTGATATGTTACGCCGCGAAGCCCTCAGATTGATTCAACCATATTGTTTTGAGTTCAAGGCCTCAACTGGATGGCTGGACAAGTTTCTCACACGGCATAAATTAGTGTTACATTCTAACAATCACAGATCTAATGGAAATGGTAAGATTGTTTTTCTTGAGTATATATATATATATATATATATATTTCTTTATTAAGTGTTTATACATCAGTATTAATTTCAATGCAGTGGATTTTCTCATGATCTGGTTTAAAAATAAGGCCATCTACTATATTTAAAAGCTTGTTTGTCATTGAGTACCACATTTAGGATTTTGCTAGTGATAACGCTGCGTTTTCCTTCCATAAAATTTTCTAACTGTAAATAAATATTGATTTTCCCTTTTGCGGTGTGGAGGTCAAGTGTTGTCATCAACAAAGTTACCAGTAAGTTTGCAAAGAGGAAAATAATTACGTGCAAGACAATGATGATAAACTTAGTTTACTGTATTAATGGCCTAATAATGCATCCTACAAACAGAATAATGCATCCTACAAACGGAACCAACTAAAGTCAGGGATTTTTAGTCTGTTTTTTACAACCTTGTTTGTGGCAAACACCATGTAAACACCATGACAGTTTTTCTTAAGATATGGGGACGGAGTGCAAGGACCTATTGGGGAGGGGAGGGAGGGGAAGGGAGGCAACTCCCAACGTGACTACAAGTGGAGGAACTTTTTTGTTTGGTTAATTTTTTTAAACTTCTTTTTTAGTGTGTTTAATTTTTGTCCCTGTTGTAATACATGCTTTTGTTTGAAAAAATTAATTTTCATAATTTAAGTTTGTTAATTTCCAGAGTAGTGAGACGTATTGGAAGATGATGCATTAAGTATAGGAAGATGAGGGGGAGATGTGGAGAAATTATAGATAAAAAATCATTGTTGTTGAAAATATTTATAATAACCTATCACTGCTTACGTAATTTAGTGTATCCACAAAAAGATGCAAATACTGAGGAATTAAAAGTAAATATATTTGCTTTAGAGTTTTTGTTTGTTCATTTGTTTGCTGCTTTGAATTTAAAAATGCATTTTACTATATACTGAACTTCTGTATTGCAACACCACTGTTGAAAATATATCTGCCAAAGAATTATCATTGAAATAAAACTTTTTCATCACTTTAAACGTTTGTCTTAAGCTTGGTGACTCTTTTTAGCCCCATCCCTTTATTTAGCCCCCCTTTATTTAGCCCCCCCTTTATTTAGCCCCCCTTCTAATAAGCCCCCCCCTCCAGCGACTCAAAAAGTTATTTAGCCCCCTCCCTTTATTTAGCCCCCCCCCCAAAAAAAAAAAGAAAGTAAAAGTAGTCAAAGAAATTCGATATTATTCGTTGATTTAACGTCATATACAACGATCTCCATATGCTGCAGCTTTAATTTTTTCTCCCCAAGTTTTGTTTGCAAAATATCTATGGTTCTGATGATGATGAAACAGATGAAGTTAACATTATGTATTAATTTGAAAAAAAGATATTGTGTTTAAAATTCTATTATTTATTTAGCCCCCTCCCTTTATTTAGCCCCCCCCCCCCTTTCTACTAAGCCCCCCGTCTAAAACCTCCAGAATTTAATAAGCCCCCCCCCCCCCCCCCAGGGGCTAAAAAGAGGAATTACGGTATGTATGATTTTTGACAAAATTTTTAAGCTGAAATAATTTCATTTTTCTTGTGAACAGAAACGGAAATGTTTATTAAAACAAAATAATAGTTAGCAGAATAGCCAATCAAATTCAAGTATTATTCTTGTTCCGTTCCGATTCGTTGATTGGGAATCCTAATTACGCTAATTTGTTTTTAATATCCCAAACTAAAGTTGTGCCCAACCCAAGTCACAGATCAACAGACAAACTATTCCACTAGGAACAGGGTTACAATTGGGATTCCTTCTTTAGGAAGCTACAACTCAACCTCTTCCAAAGCTTTTACCAGTATCCGAAGTAGATACTGTGTCAAGTGCTTTGAATACCAGCCTTCAAAACGAGGATGATCTCGACGATGACGACGATGATGATGAAAACGAAAACAAGAAAGAGGAAGGAGGATCACAAAAACCTGTCAATCCGGAACGTCTAAAAGCTTTTAATGTAAGCAAGTTTAGCTCTATACTCTATCCAGGTGTTTTTAACACTTTTTCACAAGTTGACTTTCGTGAAAACAGGACATGGAATATAATATTTTCCTTTGGTTCTCCATTAAAGAATTTATGCCACAGCTCCTAGTGTTCAATGTGTGCAATAAACGTAATTTTCAAAGATTTTTTTACATTTTTATGAGTTATTAAAGTAGTTTTACGTTTGGCTCGTCTCAACTTCCAAAGCTGCGTTGTGGCCAGAAAAAAAAATCTAATGAAAATGCCCAGATACTAAATTCTATGAGCTGTTTCCAAGAACGCCTTAAATTGAAGGCTACAGTTGAATAATGAAGGTTAATAATTCCAAGTGCTTGACTATGAGTTAATTGTATTTATTTTTCTTGTTGCGGCTCATCTCAATCTATGTTCTTGTGATTTAGATGTTTGTTCGATTATTTATCGATGAAAATCTGGACAGACTTGTTCCCATCTCCAAGCAGCCCAAGGAGAAAATCAATGCAATTATAATGTCCTGCCAGAGACAGTTTCCAGAGTTTAGTGATCGTGCAAGGAAGAGAATCCGAACTTACTTAAAGTCATGCCGAAGGTCGACACGTTTAAGAGAGCCTTCAAGTAAACCTTCGGTATGTTAATTTTTGATATACGAACTGCATTAATTGGATGACTGAAAGTTTTGGTGAAGTCAGAACTCCATTAAGCACAATCAAACACAATAATAACGTTTCAGCTCGTCGGTGTGAATTTCAAAGGTTTTTTTAAGTAAGCTAGCTGTGTAATATGCTTGGTATATATTTTAGAGTTGGCATATAGCTAATGTGATTTTGTTGTTGTTGTTGTTGTTTTAGATGACGCATATACCTGCTTCTCAGTTAACTGAAGTCAATGTAAGTACAAAGTCAAATTCTTGTTTGTTTCACATCATGCGAACCCAACAATATCAATTTCATCCAATGTCTGACAAGGTAGTATATATGTCTAGTGTTATTATCCATGATAACTTCCACATTATAAAATGTCCTGCTATTCAGCATCCTTCCTTAAAGCATGATAACGTTGCATCTTATCAAAATTTTCGCAATCCTTATTCCAAATTTCCACAATGCAAATCACTTTCATATTTTATATTTTCTACTAGTGCATTCTTTTATTAATTAATTATTCCTAATTATGTCGCTAATCTTTACAAAATTCTTTCAAACAAAAATTAGTAATATATTCTAAAAGTCAATGGGGGATGCTTTTAGAACCCGAGTTAGCCCTGTGGTGGAGACTATACTCTGTCAGTGAGCCCTGTGGTGGAGGGAATACTCTGTCAGTGAGCCCTGTGGTGGAGACTATACTCTGTCAGTGAGCCCTGTGGTGGAGGGAATACTCTGTCAGTGAGCCCTGTGGTGGAGGGAATACTCTGTCAGTGAGCCCTGTGGTGAAGGCGATACTTTGTGAGTTAGCACTGTGGTGGAAGAAATACTCTGTCAGTGAGCCCTGTGGTGAAGGCTATACTTTGTGAGTTAGCACTGTGGTGGAAGAAATACTCTGTGACTTTGCCCTGTGGTGCAGGCTATATTTTGTCAGTTAACCCTGTGGTGCAGGCTATATTTTGTCAGTTAACCCTGTGGTGGAGGGAATACTTTGTCAGTTAGCCCTGTGGTGGAGGGAGTACTGAGTGAGTTACCCCTGTGGTGGAGGGAGTAGTCTGTGAGTTAGCTTTATAGTAGTGGATACTCTCAATTAGCTTTGTGATGACAGGTTAACTCTGGGTTATCTTTCTTTACTTCATGTTTAAAAAAGTCTTACAGACAACATTTTTCTAACACTGTAAAATTTATAACCTATAACCATATTCATTGTAGAATATTTTGGCACAAGCTTGTGAAAATGAGACACAGGAAGTGGCGAAACGTCAACGAGTGGAATTACCTGATGGTTCAACTGCTTATCATGCGAAAACATTGACAGTGAATGAAAATCCAACTCACCAACGAAAACTCTCTGCAAAAGTAGCAGAACTGCAGAAGGTTGCTTTAAGTAAATCTCGCATGCAAAAAGGTGAGGCATTGATTGGTAGCTGAGAGATAATGATAGTTTATTTCCGTTACTTAGGCCGTAGAATAATTACATCCGATGGAAATTTATTGCCTGAACTGACGGTATAGCAGGTGCGCCAGCGATCTAAAAAGTTAAATCTCATCCTTCGATATCTTATTTTAATGTCGAATGGAATCAACTGAAAATCACGAACAGGAGCGCCACACCTCCTCAAATCTCCTTTAAAAGTAGTTTTTTTACCAAATTTCTTCTCAAATCTCAATTTTAATATCACAACCTGTCGCAAGTTTTTAATTTCAGAATGCATAGAAATTTTTACAACTGTAATTTGTTCTTCTCTCGTGTCATCACATTTAAGATCTCTCAATTTTTTTGAGAAAATATGAAAAATGTCCTCAAATGTGCACAATTTTTTGTTATGGAAATACCGTCATCTGCACAACTTTCTTCAAATCTGCCTATATAAAAAGAGTGGCAACCCAACGAAGCTAAAAACTAAGTGAAAACCACAAATGTGGAGAAAAAACTAGATGCTAAAAATACAAATCGATAGTGTTGTATGTATGTTACAACAAGAATTCCCTGCAAAAGGATTTAAAATGCTCATTTTAATCTTGTATAGTGTTTTTTTTCTAGAAGTACCTGTATTTCCAGCTTTTCTTCCATCCAGTTTAAGATCACCTGTCTTAAAGCTTTCGCAAACAGAAGTCACTGCAGTGAGAAGTCTGATCGATGGTTATCGGCAATCAGCATCGTTTCTTCACCGTTCCGCAGATGAACTTGAACGCTTGTTAAAACACTGTGAAGCGTACACTGATGAAGGTGGCGAAGAAAGTACAGTCAACACTGAGAACAAAGTAAAAGTAGACAAAGTTGAGGAGCGTCCTAACGCAAAAGTTACTAACGAAATAGAAAAGCCAGTGGAAGCTGTAGCAGAAATACAAATACCAAAGTCCGTAGAAACCATAGAAAAACGATCTACAATGGACGAGCAGCTCACTATCAATGTGCCGATGAATGCAGTTGTCAAAAAAGAAGTTGATCTGAAACGAGAAGAAATTGAATTACAGTCCGCACCAGAACTGTTGCATCTGCATACTTCGTCTGCGCAAATACCGGAGCGCGTTCATTCACCTGTTATCAATACACAACGTTCACCGTTGCATACTCAACAATATCAAGTTTTGCAATCGCCGAATGTTCATAAACAGCTATTGACTCCACATTCACACGGAGTACGTCCAAGTAGTGTGCACCAACATAGCACACATTCGTCAACTCTTTCTCAGCAACAACAACAACAACAGCAGCAACAAGAACGAAGCATTGTGTTAACGCATACAGGACACAACCCCAATCGCAATCCTTCCCCATCTCAAAGTCTGCTCACGCAAAAAATCAGCCGTAACACCTCTCCGTCACCGACCGTGCATTCACAACAAGCTAGTCATAACCACTCTCCATCGCAGAGCATTCATTCGCAACAAATGAGCCACATCCCTTCATCGCAAGGAAATATTTCTCAGATGTACACAGTCAGGCAAAACCAGCAACCAGCACGTCATCTAGGTCAACAACAGAGGCAATCGCATTCCCTCTCTGCGAGCCACCACCAGCTATCGCCTCACCATCAACCTGTGTTCAATTTTGATTCCTCCGCCCAGCAACTGCTTGATGTACGTCAGCAACAACACATCCACCAACGATTATCACCTCACCCAATGAATTACCACGCATTAATTTCTCCAGTCAGCTCACCGCATTTGCACGACATACCGCGTCAGCCTCACTTACAAGAGATTAGCCGGCAGACTCATTTACAAGATTTAAATCGACAGCCGCATATGCAAGATTTAAGTCGTCGCAGTCACTCTGAGTATGGTATGGTGTATGATCCCCATCAAGCGCATTAACAGCACTGATTATTTCCACAACGGGGTTATTCTCCCCCCTACCATAAGCTATCCAAAAAAATGTGCACGCATGTATGCATATTGTTAAGAGCTAAAAAGATGTTTGTTTATCCGTTCGTCAGTCAGCATGGCTAGGACAATGTCCGAATGTGTTCGCATATTCTCACCAATCGTTTTAAACTAGCCAGTAAGAACTAGGTGTATAGTTATAATTAATTCTTTATTTTCGCTTATTATTAGAAGAATCTTTTCGTATTTAGTAGATATTTTTCTAGGTCACATAAGCAAATTTTTATCTCTTAATGATGTACAAATTCTGATGTTTTTGCAGGTAGAAGTTTTACCATTTAAAACTTTAAGGTGGCTTTGCTTAAATGGAAAATGTTGCAAAGATACCACAAGCTCCCCTCCTCAAACTTCCATACTAGCGGAAAGAATACCAAAAAAAGAGAAGAAAATGGGGGTCTTAAATTAGTCCCCTTTAATATTGTTTTGAAAATCTCGTATTCAATCTTCATATTGCACTCTTTGTCGTTAAACGAAAAAGCGCGAGTTTCTGCTATAAAAAGACCGAGATTTAAGCGTTCCTGCACTTAACCAATGCATTAAAATATTTAGGTAAACACTTTGTCACAGGCTAAAATAATTTCAAGAAGTATTTTGCAGAAATTATTGAGGCGTCATTTTTCCTTAAACATCTAAATTTCCGTCACTTAAATTTCGATTTTTTGTTGGAAGAACATTACCTACCTCTTCTATCAAAACGCCTTTTAAAAAAGAAGTTTATTATTCGTAGCCTTGTTCAGGAAGAAACTATTTCAACTAACTCAGTGGCATAACTGATGTTATTCAGAACTGCAGTTTTTTTTAATATCCCTGGTATAACATCAACAAATAGTCAATTGCCTAATAAGTTTGTTTTGAAATAAACGCCCTTCATAAAGAAACGCCCCTGGTCGTTTATGCGAAGGGTTACGGTATCCTGTTTCTGTCTAAAATATTCGAAAATTCTAGTTTCGCAAAATTAAAACCCCTATAGTATTTTCTTTTGTGGGAATTTTGAAATCTGTACGTTTAGAAAAAAGTTACGAATTTTTTAGAATTTAGTGTTCAAATTCTCGTTCTAAAAAGTTCTCCCTCTTTTTATAACCAGCAACCGTGGTTTAACCACAGCAGATATTTTTTTAATATTTTTTTTCGTACGTAGTTTTTAGAAGCGTTTCTTTTTTAGTGTTACCTATTTTTTAGTTGGTTTATCCATTTAGAATATTTTTTGGGGTACAGGAAATTGTTGTATATATTATTGAAAATATGCATTTAGAACAGCTATCTTGTTTTGCTCTGCAGGTTCTGACAGCTGAAAAAATCTCGTTGAAGTTGGGTCTCGTTAGAAAGCGAAATTGTATCAACGAGAATAAAAACACCATAAACAATAAGCGACTTTTACAATTTAACAAATTCCATGCTTAAATCCAAATCGCAAATTGCTCTGTGCCGAGAATTTCTCATATTTCTATTTAGCTTGACATAAAACCAACACAAAATATTGCTTAATGAAATAAACATTTTTTTCGAGAGAAACAATATTCCGGGCTAAACAGGGGACAATTTTAAAATGGCAGTGTCGCGGACTCGACGTCCACCGCTTCACATTGCAACTATCAAAAAGGGATTGAAAAGAGCCTTTATTTTCATGTATATATTTTGAACACAAAGGAGATGTAAATGACAGGTGTTTTATTTCTATCATTTATGATCGCCAGTTCTCGCGTTGTAAACCTCGTGCTTGTTCCTCCTACATCCATCTAATGTAGTTTCGAGTCAGTAGAAGCTCGCACACAGATATCAATACATAGTTCTGTTGTCAATATTATGAGTTTGTTCATAACGTTCTTACTGTTGTCGCTGGGTTTTAGTTGTCGATGTTGTTTTTACTGCTGCTGTTGTTGTTGCTTTTGCTGCTGCTGCTGCTGCTCTACAGTCGTCGGGCTGCTTTCCTCTGATGTTGTGTTCCCGTTGGAAAGCGTCAGCCTCACCAGCGTTACAAGTTTAGAACGTAGTCTATATCTGCATCCAAATCACCAACAAGTTCTTCATCACTGTCATCCGTGTAGTCGCAAGGGCGATCGAAAATATCAGCAGCAGTAATTTTCTTTTCGCCAACTGTAATTGGTTGGATTTTAGGGAATGTAAACAAAGGAGGCAGATGACCGGAGACTTCAGGAATCTTCACTAACGACGTACCATCAAGAATAGATGTCTTGGGTGGAACGTACTTCTCAAATGGTGCTTTCAAAATGTCAGCAAACACTCCAACAGAGACGGTACTGTTTTCGTCAATGAGCTGATAGTCGACAATGTTACAAAATTGAATTGATTTCTTCTTTCGGAGACATTCTAAAAATATACAAAACGGTAAATCGTTTATATAACAAAGAGTTCAAACGCACTCCGCAGAACTGATCAAAAGGTTCAAATCAAATGAATTATGATATGTCAAATATAACTATCTACCTTTCTTGCCTTGATCATAGCTTGTTGTTTTTAAAATCGGCACCACATTAGGATCAACATCAGCGTATATTTCAATTACTTTCTCGTTTGCCTTATATTCATCACCGCTGTCTTCCTTATCATTTTCTGCATTCTTGTCAAAAAATGATGATTCTTTATCGGAGTTGTCAACAACAACCTCACCATCATCATCTATGTTGGTTTCTCTTTGTTCCTCAAACACGCTTGCAGGCTTGTCAGCTACGTCAACAATATTTGAGGGTTGTTGGTTGTTGTCATCACACTCCAAACTTGCCTTCGAGTTTTCTTCTGTTGCTTTCATTTTATTCACCATACTATGAGAAGCATCAGTGGAGACATTCTCTTCTTGCACTGAACTGCTTTCTGCTTCAACATTACACTGTGACTCCTTCATCTTCTTACTATTTGTGTTTTCATTTTTCTTTCCAAACTCGTACCCTTCTTCCGGTAGCGTTGTATCATCAACGTTCCCATCCTTTCGTTTAAAGTCTTCAATTCCTGTTTGCAAAGTCCCTTTATTCTCTCTATTCTCCTTGTCATCGTATTTTCTTTTAAGTTGCATTTTAACATACTTTAACTTCTTCTTTAGGCGTTGATTCTCAGATTCCAGTTCTTTTTTATCCTTTGCAGCTGATTTTTTGCATTTATTCACCATCTTATCAACAGCCGACATTCTTGAATACAAAAACTTAACCATGCTTGACTTATCAGCAAGGCATGTGTTAAGTTCCACTATCTTCGATTGTAACACCACGCATTCTTCGCAACACTTCTCAACAGATTCTTCACGTTTTTGTTGCTGTTTCTCCTTCTCGACTTTTTTTAATTTTCCTTCATCTCCAGAAAACTTGGCTTTCCAATAGACAATCTCCTGTCTTTGGGAATCCACCTCTTTTTGAAGTTTTGCCAAACCATCAGCCTTTTCTTTCTGCAGTAAGAAGATTTCTTTCTTGTATTTTTCAACTTTCGCCTTGTTTTCACTCTCAACACTCTCCCAAACACTTTCCGCGTCCTTCAAATCCCGTTCGATGGTCGATAAAACTTCACATAATGGCGGGAAGTCTTTTGATTTGAAAACAACGTTTTTATTTACTGCGTCTTTATATGATAAAGCCATTTCAACAAAACAAATCAAATTAGCATATAACACGTCTGCTAACTACAAAAACTTGTAACCAAGTCATTGAATACAGTAGGTTACAAACATTTGACGTCATTTTTACTATGACGTCAGACTTTTTCTTTCCAGGCCCTTTAAAAACATGAATTTTTCCAATAACTGTAAAACAACAGTGATCCAGCCATTAATTTAAAACTTGAGGCAAGCCCAATCGCAGTAAATTTTAGGTGAAGAAACTTTGCGTGAGGCAAAACTCACTTTGTCACTTTTTGAGTTTGTGGAAAAAAGTAAATGGTCAGGTTTTATACATTATATAAACTTTCTCGAAAGAAACATTTTCGGAACACTTGAACTTCGGAAAGTCGAGAAAAAAAAGAGATTGAAAGCTACATTAGGTAAACTAGTCGCTAACTTGTAGAAAAGCCAAACTCACAGCTTACACCTTTGACTCACAGACAAAATGTTTGGCAGTATGATTTAAATTTCTAGTGGATACCAACCACCTTCCCTTTTTCCAGGCATTTTTGCCTTTTTTGCCTAACTTAAATGGTAGAACGTCTGCTTTACAACCCAGAAGTACCAGCATCCATGACGGGATCCTCCAACTTATTTGACGCATGTCGACCTGTAAAAAATTAGCGGAAATATTCTGTGCAACGTCAGCATAAAGTAGTGATTTACTCGGAAGGCGTACAGAATAGGTATCGCGTTTGCTGTTTCGTGTATAATGGCTATTGGTACAGACTAGCCGGGAATTCGATCACCGTATATATTTATCGCATGATATTTCGTGCATTCTTGTTTTCCTTGTGGGCACGAAGTAATGAAATTACTTTGCAGTGGGTCCGAGATAAGGTACGACGCAGCCATTTTGCACAGAGACAGAGAATATAGAAACTATAGTCCTTGGCAAGTGTTCCAAGAGTTTGCTTATCGTACAGATTCCAATCTTCAGATTCTTGCCGGTCATCACGGTCAACGCTTTTTCGTGTATCCTTAGGACAAAGACAGCATTTACACTTGAACAAAATGCAGGCATTCATATGGAAGTTAGTCGTTAGCCTGTGAAAAAATCTACGAGTCCACCCATCGTACATATCCCGTTTAACCCGTGGTACATAATTGTGTTATTTCGTGTATCTTTAGCACGAAATCGGCTCGTGTGATTTTATCATAAGCGCCTTAAACGCTAAAGTATTACTATTGCTGACCCTTTCAGTGCCGTAACCGCCGGGGGGGCCAGGGGGCACAGGCCCCCCAATAATTTTCCTACTAAAAAAAAAAAAAAAGAGAGAGAGAGAGAAAGAAGGAGAGAAAGAAAGAAAGAAAGAAAGAAAGAAAGAAAGAAAGAGAGAAAGAGACAGATTTAGTGTCATTTCTCCAAAAGTTAGATAACCCAAGAAAACTACTTTTGTTTGAAGTTATAAAAGTAGGAAAACTGATGCTAGTTATGCCTGCTACAAATGCTGTTAGAGAACGACGTTTTTCAGCTTTGAACCGCATAAAAACTTACCTTCGAGCTACAACCACTGATACACGGATGAATAATCTTATGGTACTACATATTCACAAATCATACACTGATAATATGAAGTAGCAAACAAATTTATTAAAAAGAGAGAAAGTCGTTCAGGAATATTCGGATCCTTCCCATCGATCATTATTATAAATGTCACTAAATGTTTTAAGGGGGCTGGCTGCACATTTTAAAAAGTCCAAATGCATTTTAAAAAACATTTTAAAAAGTGCCAGCACCCTTAAAATTTCTAGTGTTCTTATCATTTTTTATGTTATTGTGGTCGTGTAATGTAAATATGTATGTCATTCTATCTTTTGGTTTCTGATGGAAATTTTTATCTAAATTTTGATGCCAATCAAACAATGCAGCTTTTCTAAATTACAAAAAAATCGAAACATTCATCGTGATTTTAACAATGAACCATAAGATCGTTGACGTCTGGTAGGGCATTTTCCGCCAAACTAGAGATGAAAAATTTGAAAATTTCACGCTCGGCGCCCATCATGGGGGCGCCTCGGGTAGCCACTATATAAAGCGAAATTCATATATGTCATTTTTCTATATAGGCCCCCCCCCCCCCAATATTAAAATTGTGGTTACGGCACTGCTTTTCACAGGGAAACCTCCCTAGTTTAGTAAACTGTGACCTAATGTTACCTAATCGAGGAGGACTATACTGTGACCTAATGTGAGAGCCGCCATCGCTTATTCGATAGTTTGACACCGGTCCTCAAAATACCTTGGGGCGAGGTTGCAGTTTAGCATAACAAAATTCACTGACACAAAGCCTTGATCGTTTAAGTCATCACCGATCCTATTCTCACACCAACTGCTAAGCAGGGCCGTTTTTTACGTTTAAAGAGGAGTAGTTAGTTGTTTTAGGCCAAGGGTAATGATAATAACACAATAAATGCAATGAAATGGACAAAAAAATAGAGGCGTAGTTAAATTGTTTTTCGTCATGAAGCGTGACGAACGGGATGTTTGAAGGCTTTTTATTTTTTTTTCAAGTTTGTGCGTAAAAAACCTGGGCAAGTTTTGCCTCAGTGGTATAGGTGGTTTTGACTTGTGTAGCCTTTTCACAACCTCGTCCCCAGGGTCTTGTGGCCCCTGAGCCGTTATCACAGAGTGGCATCAACTTCATTAACAAGGTAAAATGGTCTTGGAACGAGGTTGGTCTTTCCAGACATATGTGCAACCTTGGTTCATGTTTTTTAGCACGTTCAAAAATTCAGTTGTGCTAACTAGCATGTCGAGGAAGCTTGGTAGTTTTGAAAAACCGTGAATCCTCCAATAAACGCCCTCTTTCTTTTAAAGCCTCCTATAATAACGAACGCCTTCCCCATCTAATAGACGCTTCCTTGGGAGGGGCGTATAAGAACAATAGACAAGTGTTTAAGTTGTTCTCGGTTAAGTTGTTTGAATGACTAAAACAGCGTGGAAACTTCCGATAAATCTCTTTTATTTTACTTTATGAAGTTCTGAAGTTTTAAAATTGATATGGAAACAAAGCCTTTCATTGAGGTTCCGACAGAATTATGTTGAAGAGACAAACTCTTCAATCTTTGGGGTGAAGATGTAGAAAAAGACGATTTTGTTGATATTATTTATAAAATCATTGTAAACTAAAACCTTGTATAAATACCTTGTAGTATAAGTACAAAGTGAATTTTTTTAATAAAATGCCTCCCTCTTTTAAACGACCCAGCATTGTATACCTACCCTCAAAAGTTGAAACGTCCCAGGCGTTTATTTAAAGATATGCGGTAAATGTGTTAAGGCGAATCTTCACTAGACGATTTTTATTACGATCGCCGAAAAATTCGCGACGAAAACAAAGTATAGTGGAGAAGCACAGAAAATTAAATTAATTTCTGACGATTGTTTCAAATTCAAGATCGCTGATGAAAAAAGATGTCTCATGACTATGCTGACGTTAACATGCTTTGCTTGTTTTTACTTTAAAGAAGACTTCCATTATTAACATTGTTTATAATTAATATGAATATTATATATCATTTGAACTAAGAAGTTGTTAACACAACACGACCATGCTCTTTGGATGTCATCTTTAAATTATTCTTAAATAACTCTGCTTTTTAAATTGTTTTTCTTCTTTTTTTATTGGTTTAAAACTTGACGATCGCTGACCGCTTGGCGAAAAGTAGAAACCATTTCTACTTTTCGTCAGATGATATTTTCGCTACAGCGATGGCATTTTTTTCTCTTTGTGCATGTGTTGTCACGAAATATTTGACGATCGTCGTGAAAATCGTCTAGTGGAGATGAACACAGTAACCACTGGCAATTGAGACAGCATATATTTGCAACCACCAGCTTTTTTGAAAAAACTTTACAGCGACACCCTTAAGGGGGATTTTCACGAAGCGAATTGAACGGCGAATTCGACGGCGAATTGTATCTGAGCATGCGCAGTTTTGTTTGTTTTGATTTTGCACAAAACTGCGCATGCTCAGATACAATTCGCCGTCGAATTCGCCAATATAGCTTTAGTCTACGTGCTTGCAAAATTGTACAGAAGGAAATGACGTAATTATTAAAGGGAAACGTTAATAACATCAAAGATGGCGCATTATAAGACGATCTTCATTATGCTACACTGCACGAGCTTTAACTTTCGATAGCATATAAACTTTAAAATAAAGTATTGTTCATTGGATAATAAAACAATTTGTTGCACTGTTAGGATTCTTATTGGCTTAAAACTCATTTTTTAGCCTCGTTCTCAGAAAATCTTTTTGTCAAAACGAGAATTTAGGCTTTAGCCTGGATATATTTCGGGCGTCCAGCCTAGCTGCGCTGCCTCTATATATCTCTCTAGCTCTCTAGCTCTCTAGCTCTCTATCTATCTCCTCAGGCGATTTTAAAGATTCCGCCTTCGCTGGCGGAAATCAACAAAACTCCGCATATGCTCAGATACAATTCGCCGTCGAATTCGCCGTTCAATTCGCTTCGTGAAAATCCCCCTTTAAACCCGCCCCCACTCTGTCGCCATCGCTGAAGCGAAAAAACAGCTCGAATGTAATAATAAGCGGTTTGGCGCGCCATTTATTGAGTCGCTTGTGATGACTATACTATGCTTGTGTTGTGTGTAGTTGGTTGGCAAGAGATTGAGATTTTTGTTTTAATTTTGTTCAATGTGACATGATTAAATTCTTTGATAAGCTGATAGCCATTAGTATATGTTTACTAAGTAATGGAATCTATGTTACTATCTAATCAAGCATTGTTATCTCTTTAATTGTCCGTGTTAATAGCTCTGTTTATAGACCTTTTTGAATGTTTACATTTTCCGCGGTAAGCCCTTCTGGCTCTAACAACTGCGTGGCAGGCAGAAAGATGCAGAAGCTTGCTGAAGAAAGGTATTTTTCAGCCCATTTCTTTCTACGGAAATATTTTTGAGGCTTTAAACTATTATCGAGTGTAGATGGGTAACTTCTGACTGACATAATATTCATATAAAGTTGTAATGATACCTTTGTGCGAAGAAACAGACTAAAAAGGACCTCACTTCACCTAGCGCCCCCATCTTTTTGCCTGCCACACAATTGTTAAAGCCGAAAGGGCTTACCGCGGAAAATGTAAACATTCAAAAAGGTCTATAGCAGCTAGCTAGCTATTTTTAACTACTCCTGTTGCTATCCAGCTGCCTAGCTACGAATTTAGGTATCTATACACACTGGCAAACAAAAACTAAGGTTATTTTTGTGTCTTAGTAACTTAATTAAAGTAAGCTCTATATACAGCTAGCTAGCTAGATTACTTCTTAGCAACACCCAGGACCAGAGTCCTGGTTATTTTGTCAGCTAGTTTCTGTTCCCCTGTAGAGCAAAAAATCGTGTTTAATTGCAAAATTATTAGAGAGCTATGGTTCATTACAATAACCCTACATATAGCAGTGGTCATTCACCTACATTGCTGACTCTGTAGAGAAGATTTGTTGAAGTGAATTTTGTCCTCTTTATGTTAACTCCCGGCCATAGGCTGAGAAAATAATCAGGGGGTCTAGTGCTCGGCATGCTGCATTTTGCAGACTGCTAATGTTGTTATAATTTCATGTCCTGGTCAACAGACTTTGTATGAATCCAGTCCCTTCATACCAACTATACTTTACATTTATGAGAATCGGTAGGGAATATGATTTCATCACAATTTCATATATGTTGCGGTTAAAGATCTTTTTCCAGAATGATCTTGTCAAATTGTTTCTTGCTATGAAAGCTTTTTACCATATTTTGCCAGCCCAACTGTCTTTAAGATGGCAGTAACCCTTTTAAATTTCAAAAAAAAAAAAAATTCACGTAATTAGATACTAGTAGTTATTTTCAGACTATTATCTTATTTTTCTGATATATATACCACTATTATTACGATTTTTTAGCTGTAATACTATTTTCTTTCACCAAAAAATCTTGTTTCAGCAATTCCGCTTTAAACTTAATGTCGTGAATAATTAATTGTTCTGCCGAATATATATAGTTCCAGTACTACGTGCTTATAAAATTATGAAGAAAGATAAAAACAAAGATGGCGCATAACATTGCTGATCTTTATAGTTCTGCACTGCGCATGCTTTAACTTCTGATAGCATTTTCATTTTGTTTGGAAAATAATGCAGCTATGATACAGTGTGCAGAAATCTTTTTACTTTGAATATTTTTTTTCAAGAGCATTTTATGCAGCAGAGACCCAAAAGTCTTTCAAAATATACAAAAGCCTAATGTTAGAAAAATACAAGTGAACAAAAAAATTCTGCACATCCTTTCAACTTGGTTAAACCAAAAGTTTATTTAAAAACAAACTGGTAAAAAATCACGAAGTTGTAAAAATAATAAGTCAAAATCATTTTCACATGTGTAAGGTCCATATTTTGGAGATATAGTAAAGGAAAACTTTTATACATAAACACTGATGCAGCTGTTTGGACAGCTAAAAAAAGAGTTACTGCCACCTTAAATGGTGTTTGCAGTTGATGTAGAATAAGGAGTTCTTGCACAATATCTTTAATTTGTGAACGAGTCAGGCTAAATCATAAATTACACATGGTTCCAACACATTTAGCAAGATTCATTTCCTGTATGTTGTTCAAACTGGTTGTTGATTGAATAAGCCTTTTTCTGTCCTTTATCATGTCCCTTCTTTTATGCAGTCCTGAAGCAGACATTCCACATTTTTTACTGACACTTATTGACTCACCAGCTGATATCTTCTTCACTGAAATCTTCTTCACTGAAATCTTTTTTGGTTTTGGAATTCTTCTTTACATTACTTTTAAGCATTATGTCAGGGCGGTATTTAACCTACAAAATTAAGATATTTAATTAACTTTTATGGCGGTTATCGTAGTGAAGCATAAAAAACATCCTTGAGATAAGGCTGGTAATTTACCACTTTTACGAGCTAATCCAATCGATTCAAATCTATAGTGCATGGTGCATTGTTCCCAGTTGTATTTAAGAATACGCTTTCTGAACTTTGATAATATATAAGTATTTATCTATAAAATATGTTTCAGAAACAACAAAAATCAACAGAATTCTTTTCATTAGAAAACAGATGAAAAAGGAGAGTAAAACTGCTGCAAATAATACAGAAGTAACTGTTGGGCACAATAATCTATGTTAAAACATATATATACAATGGTGTGATTTGCTCGGCATCACTATATATTGGTAAAAAACATGCCACGTTGGTATCAATATGATTGAAGTAGGTTACTTCTGCACTAAATTTTATTGTTTCGTATGTGATTTATTAGAGCCATTTGCCAAGTACTTGCTTTTGAGGTCCTTGACTATAAAGAACAAATGTTACTCTAAGATTCTTATTGAAGAGATAACATTTTACAGTAACGCACAACCCTTATTAATAACAGGATACCGTAAATACAGGATATATACTGTAAATACAAGATAATCATAAAAACATTATTCTGCGGTGTACACACTTACCCTGCAAATTCTAAATGAAGCGCTCTTGAGTATTACCTTTTGTGAATAAATTTGATCAGGCAAAGTGAAGTTTTTAATAGGCTGTCATAATATACTGTAATAAAGGAAGTTTTATGTTGCAAGTAAAATTGGGTTCTGATTTTCTGTAATTAGAGTATATATCCCGTTATTAAAGGTTGTGCGTGACTGTTATATCTCCCATATCATATTTTTCACCATCAATAATGATATCAATGAACTCATTCAAGTTTGCAGAGACTTTTTGATGGTATATGTTCAGCAATTTTGACATCAGTTCACTTACATCATTCTTTTTTGTTGAAGTTTTTTTTATGGGGTCTAAAATCCTTGTTTAAAAAAGTGTTTAAACTATATACAAAACATAAAAAACACCGCTAAGCAGTGACTGGAGAAAATCACTGCATGGCAGTGACAAGGGGCTGAAAGGGTTCAATGCATATTTTCCTTGTTACAACACTTTTATTGAGAATTGCAGAGCTGATATTAAAGCAGGACAAAAATAACAATATATATTCTTCACATGAACTGTTACTACAAATATTGGGATTTAAATGTTTTTGATGACTTCGTCATCCTGTTGATTCCTAAACAGGTGAGTTGACCTTGAGAGAATTTGGTCACAGGTGGTCCCTAGTTACAGCAGGAGATGATACAAATGTTTCCTATCCATTTGGCACCAAACTTAATCCTAATAAACTTTCCTTTGTTGTCATAGTTTTGTAAATAACAACAATAAATATAAGTGTTCTTTTATAGAATGTTGAAGAAAATTGTAAAAATATAATAGACTAATAGTAAGCGCATGGAAAATCCACTTAGGTAAAAAAATGATGGAAAAGACTGGTCATTTGAAATTTGATAACATTAACAATGGCTTGTTAATAACATAAATTTGTTTTGCAAATTTTGTTTACCCATTGCCTCTATCAGGAGCTAATACAACGGGTCAATTTAGACATCGTTATACTGATTTTGGGGACATCCAATTTGGGCGCCCAAAATAGAGAGATAAAAACTACGTCGGTTTTATAGGTGATGTTTTATAGACTTTGGAAAAGGAAAATTGTAAAAAAAAATATAATCCACTTTACAAAAGCCACACAGACAGGCACAGCATATTATTATAAAGATTATTACCTGTTGCTCTATCACAAAGGTTGGCATTTTAGCATGTCTCACTACCCAATTTTTTGGACCTCTCTGGTTTGTAGACAAATGGTTAAAAATGGTCTTTTGCAAAAATATCATATCCAGGATTGTAGAGAGAATTTCTATGTCTTATATAAATCAATAATTAATACACCTGTAATTACCTACTCAGTGTATTGCAACATATCAATAAAACTGTTGTTTATAGTTACATACAGCTTTTACCTTTTTACCTCTTGCCTTGAGGTATACATGTGAGGTGTTATAGATAACAATATGTAATTAAACTCACTAATTATACATAATATTGTAATTCAAAAGGTTTTATGATTGTCTAATCATAACGCTTAAATTAGGTTTCCATTCAAACCATATATATACCACTTTCACTCTGAAAAAAAAATGAATGCATGCTATGTTATTAATTCATTATTTTTGGCACGTCATAGTTTATCCTAACTAGCCTCTATAATTGTATTTTACTGCATCACACTGGTTGTTATGGCAACTCTTGTATTATTAAGTGCCTTATTATTCATTATATATAAAGTGTGCTTCTTATGTATATAGGAAGAGAAGTTGATAAACTGAAAATAAAAATCATGGCTAACAAAACTATTAAAACATTCTTTGGACTTCAGGTATTTCTATTTTTTAGTTTTTAGTATTTTAATATATATATACATTAAGTTTTAGTTATATACTTTTATTTTAATTTAATTTATTTTATTAACTTTGCATTTATTTATCTTCTTTTAGTTAAAAGTTATAAGCATACGAAAACAATGTACAACGCCAGTCAGATATCTTTCCAATATCAAGGTATATTCTAGTTCTACTCTAATATAAATATTTATGTCAAGGTGTTAATAAATTTGTCTGTATAAAACCAAAGAAATGCTGGTTAAATTGGTATAACCTGCAAGGCTTGTCATGAAATAGTTTTATTTATTTAGCACTTTATCAAAGGGATTGTATAAAATATCACTGCAGATTTATCACATGTTGCTTATTTTTGTGTTATCACATAACACTATTATTTTATTTCTTATCATGCCAAACTATTAAAAGCTCTTATTTAAAAAAGGGATGAGTATATACATGAGAACACTCAGGCTCTCGAGAATAACAGATTGTTTATTTTTGTTTATCTGTGGAATGTGATTAGTTTTGTGGAATCAGTTAAATTTTAAACTCATTAAAACTTTTGACAGGAAAGATTGTTTTCTTTGTTATATATAATGTTTTTGCATCACAGAAAAGAATCATTATACGATCTACTACTACTACTACTAACAATTTATTTAAAGTTGACATAATTTACAAAGGTAAAATAGCTCCTCTTATTGAGTGCTAATCAAAGTCAACTAAAATATAATAAAAATCACCAGTTACAACAAAAAAATGTTTTAACATCCAAAAAAATAAATACAGAATACTTTAATAACTAAAATTTTTTTTTCAAACTTAGCGAAATTGAAAAGCTAGATAAAGCCTACTCCTGGAATATAGTTTTTATCTAGCCTGCAAGGACAAAAATCTATTTTAAACTTTTTAATAGCCGCCTGAAAGCTTAGTAAAGATTTTTTTGATTTTAATTTATCTGGTAGTGCATTCCAAATTATTGGCCCCAGCACTGATATTGTTTCATCGCCATTTCTAATACTCTTTCTCCTCGGTATGAAGAAATAGTCATTTGATCGAGTATTATATCCTACGTCATGTTTGATGGTGAATAGATTTGAAAATATTTGAGGAGCTAAACCATTCACTACCTTAAATATTTCGACGCAGAGTTTTTGCAAATTTCTTTCATGAATTGAGACACTGCCATCTTTATCAAGTAGCTCTTGGAAAGATGATTTATAATCTGAGTAAATTATTCTCAAAGATTTTTCATGCACTCTATTAATCATATTGTTAAGGTTTCGACTGTGGCACATCCACGTGAGAGGACAATATGAAAATTGCGAGAAAAAGAAAGCATTAAATATCATCTTTTTCTTGTTAATGTTCATATAGGGTGAAACTCTTGCGAGGACGTGTAGCTTTTGACTAGCAGTTTTACATATTGACCTGACATGTTCCTCAAAGTTAAGCTTATTATCAATCTTTACCCCTAGTAACTTAACTGATGGGCTGCTTTCAATGATATTATTTTTTAATTCAAACTGTACTTTTTCATTGACGTTAAAAATTAGATCGCATTTTTCCGGATTTGCTTTCATTTGATTAAGTTCAAACCACTTAAAAATATCTGAGCTGGTTTTTTCTGTATAGTCATTTGTGTCTGAAATGTTTCGACTATGAAATTATGTGAAATAATTCTTGCATATAGTTTTCTATTTTACCTGCATAGTGGAAAGTTTCCGTTTCATGTTATGCCATCTAAATTTGAAAGTTCTTTCATTGTTAAGCGCTGCATTTGAGATTATGCCAACTTACAACTACAACCACTTATCAAGGCCAATACAACTTTGATGGAGGGAAAAAAATAAGACTGTTTCTCGCATTTCTATTTGAAGCTAAAAATGACAATGAACAAACTTTCAGATGGGAATAACCCTATTTCGTAACTTTTTTGTTTTTTTAAAAAAAAGTATGGAATGTATGTAACTTTGCTAGAAACAGTATTCTCAAATGCTTGTTGTTAAAATCTTGGAAGTACTGCCCTCTACTGCCCTCTATTCCACTAATTTATGTCTGTCGTTGTGGAAGCCTTTAAAAATCATCTAAAAGTAAGCAAAAACCTCTTAAACCTTCAAAGTATTTTTAAAATTATGGCCAACACCCTATATAAGCATATTATAGAATTGTGCCACAACCCTAGGGAATAATATGCTCTGAAATAAATAAAAATAATTCTGGACAAAACTGGATAAGATAACTGATCTTTTTTTTCCTTTCAAAGACTGTTTGTTTTTAGGCTGCAGATTTAGTCGTAAATACGACAAATTCACCGAAACCAAAACCAAATGTGGATCCCAATGAGCTTGTGTTTGGACAACATATGGCTGATCATATGTTGCTTATTGAATGGAGTTCAAAAACTGGTTGGAAGAGACCAAATATCTTACCATTTGGATCTATTCCCATACAACCAAGTGCTTCAGTTCTTCACTATGGATTAGAGGTATTTTAATATGCATTATCTATAATAGCAAATAACAATGTTTATTTTCAACATTGTTATGTACTAAAAACAAGTAATTTTCATTAAAAATTCAGTATTTAGAACTTTGACCTCAAAACATGATAACAACATTAATTTCATCATCATCATCATTCTCGGCTTAACGTCCGTTTTCCATGCTAGCATGGGTTGGACGGGGTATATTAATGACCCTCTTCCAATCTGATCTAGACTGTGTTTGATCTAAACCCAACTTCCTCAGTATCAAGTCTGTCCTTATAACCTCCTGCCAAGTCTTTCTCGGTCTGCCTCTGGGCTTTGCCCCAGGAACTATCAAGTCTCTACACTTTCTTACCCAATTATCCTCCTCCATTCTTTCCAAGTGCCCCAGCCAATTCAATCTTCTTATCTGGATTTCTTCCTTGTAAAAATTATGATACTTTTAATAAAACACTTTGGGTATAGGTGTTTGAGGGATTAAAAGCATATCGTTTCGATGATGGAACAGTCTCAATGTTTCGACCTGACCAAAATATGCAACGTTTATATAACTCTGCGAAAAGACTCAGTTTACCGGTATGTCTATTATATATATATATAATTTTTAACTATATTATTAATGTTATATATATAAATTTCATGAAACTTCCTTATTTACTCTTTATTAATAAAAATATATTTTTCATTATATTTTTTAGACATTTGACAGAGATGAACTCTTAAAATGTGTTTCTGAGCTCATCCGTATTGACCAAGATTGGATCCCTGATGCAGATAATTGTTCTTTATATGTTCGACCAACAATAATTGCAACTGAGGTGAGTATTGTAGAAATGACATTCAAGTCGCCATGCTACTTTTAGGTTCACCATAGTCAATAATCTTCTTTTTTCTTCTCTTTTTTTAAATTGTTTAGCCTTCACTTGGTGTCAAACCTCCAGATAGTGCCATGTTATTTGTTATCACAGGGCCTGTAGGACCATACTTTTCCACAGGAACCTTCCAACCTGTTTCATTATTGGCTGACGCAAGTTTTGTTCGAGCATGGCCTGGTGGTATTGGTGATTGCAAAGCAGGAGGGTGTGTGAATTTAAGCGTAATGTTTTTTTGTCACTTTAAGATACATGGGGCTTATATGCATAAACTAATATTTTGTCCCATATGTTTTTTTAAATTACTTGAATTACTGTAAATTGAAAATTTATAATTTTCAATTATTTCATTGTGAAAACTGTGGATATAATATTTTTAAAACTTCTATTTTCAATTCAACGGTTTATATATTGTCTGATTGTCAGTATTAAGGGTTTGCGCCAAAAAACAAAGTTACCAAATATTTTTCTCCCATTAATCAAGTTATGCAGGGAATATTCTTTCCTTATTCATTTATTTCACAACTATTGATATCAATACTAGGATAAGTACATTTCAGGTCCAAACATTTATTAACCAATTTTTTCCCCACATCCTTTCAGGAATTATGGGCCTACAATCTATGCACTGAAGCTTGCTCAATCCAAAGGTTGTTCTCAATGTTTATGGCTATACAAAAACCAGGTACGTTGTAAAATATAAATAATATTCCACAATGAATCTAATTTTAGGCTATTTCGACAGCTACATCTGTCATCTATGGGTCAATGACCCATCGATGACAGCTGTAGCTGTTGAAACTAAACTCGCTTGTTCATGACATGTTAATATCTATATTATTCAATGACAATAACCAAACAGATATTATTATTATTATTATTATTATTCATCTTTATACAGGTTTATCTACGTCAGTAAATATATACAGGATATATGTAAATGTTACTGTTATCAACGAGAGACCTGTGTAAAACAAAAAATAACAAAATATAAAATTTTCGAAGTAAGATTTAAACGGAGAGAAATAAAAAATTCGCGGATATTGAAAAATTTAAGAGAATGAACATTGAGAACCATATATGAGAAAATTAAAAATATTGTGAAAGACTTTGTGCGAAAAATTTTCAAGTATATCAAGAAACACGATGTAAGAAACGACGGACGACGTCATCACACAATCCATACATTGGCAGTGAGAGGACGTGGAAATTGTGTTGTTTGTGTCGTTGGCGTCAACCGTTCCTTCCCACATCGTGGATGAACCAGAAAAGTTTAAAAATCATAATTGTTTACTAGTTTTTTAAATAAATTAAAATTAGTTTTTTTCCTAATACTAACAGGTAGGGAGTTAAAAATAACTGCTCCCTGATAATATGATAATTTCCTCCCAGCTTCAGATTTAATTGATGGGAGCCGAAGTGAACAGTTCTTTCCTCGAGTGTTTATCGAGTGGTTGATCATAACATATTTCCCATCAGTTTCGAAATGTAACGATTTGAAGACGTCAATAACAATTTTTCTTTTCAGTCGTATTGTGAAAGTTGGCCATTTTTTACGATTTTTGACAATGAATTTTGCTTTCAGAAATAACGATTCGAATTTCAATCGCCATGTATCGCTCATGCCACCATAAACAGGGTAGCAGTAGAAAATTAGAGGTTGAATCATTGACGTGAATATCTTCTCAGCAACAATTGGTGAAATGTTATGTCTTACTTTCTTGAGCATTTTGAGCCTTGAACTAACCCGCCTGTACATTCGTTGAAGGTGAGAGCTCGTGTTTAGATGGCTATCCATGATTACACCAAGATATTCGTAGAACGCAGGCTGGTGGATTTCATTGTTATTGATTGTTATATTGATCTGGGTGTTACGTGATCGAGATGTAAATGTTACAAATTCTGTTTTTCCTTTTTTTGGGTTTAGGATAAGACAGTTATCTTGCATCCATCTGAACACTTTTTCAGCATCTGAGTTTATACATTTTTCGATCTCAGTTAGCGATTTGTGTGAAAAATAAATCACTGTGTCATCAGCATACATTAATACGTTGCAGTAATTTAGCTGGATCGGAAGGTCGTTTATAAGAAGGACAAATAGCAGAGGTTCCAATATCGAACCTTGAGGTACACCATGGGTAACAAACTCCTTCTCAGAAAGTACTCCATCAACGTTAACGATTTGGCTTCGGTGAAACAAGTAGCTAGATATCCAATCAACCTCTTTACCAAGTATGCCATAGTAAGGAAGTTTGTAAAGTAAACAACTGTGGTTAACAGTGTCAAATGCTTTTTTCAGGTCCATAAACAAGGCACCTGTTACTTTGCCTTTGTCCATGTTTTCGCGGATGTTATTTGTAAGTTTGGTAACTGCATCACTAGTCGATCGTTTCCGGCGGAAGCCATACTGGTGTTTGCTCAGGAAGAAGTTTTCTTCCAGGTAGTCAGCTAGTTGGTTATAAACGACTCTCTCGATGGTCTTCGACAGGATGTTGAGCACAGAGATCGGACGGTAATTATCAATATTACTGCGATCTCCATTTTTAAACACAGGGTTAATTTTTGCAGTTTTCTCTGATGTTGGAAAGGTGCCAGATAACAAGCTTGCATTTATTAAGAACGTAAGTGGTGCTGCAATTACGGGAGCAATATCCTTTACAATTCTTGCAGGTGATGTGTCCGGACCTGCCGCTTTCGATGCATTTGTCGATTCTAAGATTTTTAATGTTTCTCGGACTGTTAATTCTTTAAACTTAAATGTTGCATTAGTTCGGTTTATATCCTTCAGGGGGTCCCGATGGTCAAACATTTTCCATGTGTAATTAATGATTTTACAGTTCATTAATTTGGATCCGACTTTCGTAAAAAACGAACAAAATGCATTTGATATACATTTGGGATTCGATACATTTTCCCCATTGATTTTGAAAAATTTACTTGGAGCACATGTACCCTTAGTAGGATAGCAGTTTTTGATTTGCTTCCAGAAGTCGCTAGGTTTGTCAGTGGATTGCTTAAATACATTTCTGATGTGGTTTGCTTTTGCAGCACGTATCTTTTTTGTTACAGTATTTCTGAGTTTCTTATAATTGTCCCAATGAGCATCAAGGCTAGTTTGTTTGAAGCGGCGTAGTTGATAATCTCTTGTGTGCATCAACTGACGTATTTCTCGTGTCAACCAGGGACTGGGCTTTCCCCGAACATTTTTCTCCTTCAGTGGTGAATGTTTGTTGATGGTAGATGTGACGTAATTTTTGAATAAATCCCAGCCTTTGTTGAAATCGACAGCTAAACAGTTTTCCCAAGGTATGTTACGAAGTTCGTTCTGTAAGTCTTCTTTGTTATATCGAGAGTAATCACGCGCCGTTATTCTTTTTGGTTGATAGCGTTTACAGTTCATTTTTCTATTGATGCCAATTAAACCATGATCACTTATGGAATTTGTGTGCACCAATGTATCGGTAATTACTATTTTGTTTGTCGTATAGAACAAATCGATAAGTGTTTTACTGTTCTTTGTTATTCGCGTGTATGACTTTATTAACTGACTGAAACCGTGCAGTTTTACAAGATCTTTCAAGTCGGAATGGTCTCCGGGGACCTTATAATTGCAGTTAAAGTCCCCGCACATAATCGTTTCTTTGTTCTCTGCTGTAATCGCATCCAAAATATTGTTAAATTTTTCAACAAAGTTTCTGTCGAGGTATTTTGAGTTATCAGGGGGTCGGTAGCATGAAGAAATGAGCAACGGTTTCGATTTTTTGGGGAAGAATTCAATCCATAGAAATTCAATTCCTTCAATTTCTAAATCATCTCTCCTGTTGTAGTTCAGATCGTCCCGAATATAGAGTGAAACTCCTCCATGGCCTTCAATTACACGGTCTTTTCGTTCGAGTGTGTACCCCGGAATCTTTAATTGTGCATCTGTAACAGTGTTGTTTGTGTGAGTTTCGGAGAAACTGATAATATGAACAGAGTTTTTGGTATCTAACAAGAATGATTTTATGTGATGTAACTTTTCTTCGATCCCATTAATATTTTGGTGCATGATTTTAAATCCTTTCTTACCAATTAATCCAGAAATTTCAGGATCAAGTGAATTTATGATATATTCAGGATCAGCAGGAGTACAATCAACACAGAAAAATCTCTCTTCATCACAAACAAATTTATCATTTAAACATTTCAAGTGAGATAAATTTTTACACGTATAACATTTCTCTGATGTTTGATTTCTTCTGATAGTTTTCCCACAACTATTACAGGAAACATTGTTGACTAATGCCAAAAACAACAGCAACAAAAAATTTAACACAAAAAACACGTCCGTACGGACAGCCGCCATTATTAGCAGACGGATTTGTAAGATAAGTGGTTATATTTTCTGTTGAAGACTTTAGATGTGATTAATAAACTTTCATAAGCATAAACTTGATAATGGCTCATTCCACAAGAGAACTAATTTTGGAATGATATGATTTATAAAAATATATTCTGTAAATAAAATTACTATTTGTTATGATTAATATTACTTATTCTCAAAAAAATAATTTCTTATGACCTTCATCTCTTTTAAACGTTTTTTAGGTTACAGAGGTTGGAACAATGAATTTCTTTATGTATTGGATCAATGACGCTGGCGGTAAGTTAATCATTATTAGAAATGTACGAAACATGAATAAATATATAATAGAGTCTCTGTGTGTCGGTTTTCAAGATGCCAGATTTGTGGTCTATTACAGTTGAGTTTTGTTGTGAGCTATTTTGATTATTTTGCTTGTTTAGAGGAAGAACTTATCACACCACCTTTAAATGGATTGATTTTACCTGGTATAACACGAAAGTCATTGTTGGAACTGGCTAGAGAATGGGTACTGGAACATTTAAGAAACCTATTAAAATAAACACAGCAAATCCAAAGAAAAAATATAATATACTTAATTGTTTTCTCAATAATAAACAATAATAAATGAAATAATAGTAGCAGACAAATGTTATTAAGTATTGACTGTCTGTTTTATTTAGGATGAGTTTAAAGTTACTGAAAAATCATTTACCATTCAAGATCTTGCGAAGGCTGCAGAAGAAGGACGAGTGAGTTTGTTGGTTCTCTTTTGAAACCTTTTATTGTTGCCCACCCTCCCTTTGACTTTTAAACATTGATAATACCCTTACCATATTTCAGGTAAAAGAAATATTTGGTGCAGGTACTGCATGTGTTGTCTGCCCCATCGATCAAATCCTCTACGAAGATAAGGTATTTAATAAAAGAACTATATTACATGCTTTGTATTTTCTTTTCTGTTCACCTTGTAAACTTGTATTACTTTTTCTTAGTATATCAACATTGAAGCTGCTCATACAATAGGGTTCCCTGTTGCAAAACGTTTCTATGACGAACTCACTGATATACAAGTATGTTCTACGCTAAATTGCTATGAAACTCTTAATATTTCTATGTGGTAATCAAGCATTTTTGACATAATATTCTCATGTTGTTTTATAGTATGGACGAAAACATCATGCATGGAACTATCATGTGGCAAAACAGAATATGAAGAAAGTTGACCCCCAAACCTTTCAATAAACAAAGTTTAATTCACTTTTTATTGGTTTAATCCTTTTTTTAATACAAAAATGTTAAGGCACCAAAAACCTGAGAACTAATCTTTTGGTGCCCCTTTTTTATTTCTAAGATATAAGTTGCAAATAGTGAAATGTATGGTAAACATCCAATTGATCAATAAACTCTACTACATCCTTCCCTTGTTAAGGAAAAAAATGTTTTGGCAAAATCTAACCTGGGTAAGAGTCAGTATAGAGGACATTAAATTTACTGTTCACAATATAACATGTTGTATGCTACAACATTTATGTAACCCCTCTTTCTAACAACATCAATTTGATGTTTAACGTAAATCTTTTCATTTCCATCTTTTAGTTTATCGTAAGATATTATTATTTAAATACATAAAGATATATATATTTCTTTTTTAACAGAAAACGATACAATGAAAGCCATAAAAACTAAGAAAGCACATTAAATATTCAGAAAATGCCTTGATAATCAAAATGCCAAGTGGTTCAAAAGAGCTTTAATGAGTTTTTTTCCCTCAACAAATTAATTTTTTTTAATAATATACAACAAAAAATGCTATTTAAAGTATAGTAATGATTTTTGTGAGTTAAACATATTTCTTTGTTTTCAAGTGACCTTTATCTGATGACTCTGTGTCACTAAGGTTACTGCTTTCTTTTCATTACAATATTTGAAAATGGTTGTCTTTAAATATTCATACAAAGGAGATTGACATGGCTAAAGGTAGAACTTAAAGAAAATCAGTTTTGTATTATTTAATCCTTTAGTTTTTAACTCATCCTCAGATGCTATCCATTTTTCCTTGTTACCAACTTTATACTAAAAATTTTTACAGGAAAAATGATATATTTAGAGTCAGCCTTTCTAATTCACGTCAGCACCCAGCAATTGCTGATTTAAATGCTAACCTAAATTATTTATTCACACCGGCATATTTTTGTTTTTAATTTTGATGTAAATTGAATCTAGAAGTGTCTTATTTCATTGTCTGGGTAGAAGCATGCAATCACAAAACAAAACAAAACAAAAATGCCCCTGTGAAATTCAAGTGTGCCAATGTGAAGGTATTTCAGGTTGGCAGTTTTCTGACGACTGGACATAAATTAAATTAGAATGACTGAGAGTAGCAAAGAAGATGTCAGTTAACTATAAAAATCTTCCTGAACAATTTCACATACATATAACGTTTATTATTATGTTATTAAAACTTCATTTATTGTTAAGAAAGGTTATTTATTATGTAAAACAGGATGTAAAGTTTATACTTCTATTTTATTTGTTGGTTGATATGATAAGGTCGTACATGTTTTCTTGAATCTGAAAACCCCCAACTGAATAACGAAAGCTATTTATTCTTAGTTGTTATTTTTGCGTTTTACAACAGAATTCACCAAAGGAGGTAAAATCTCAATTTTGTGCAGGAAATAAAATCTTCTTGGCCCTTAGAAAAACGCATCTAATATCAGAGTGTTTCTAATTTTATTTACTATGTAAGTGACAATGTTTGCACGAATCTTGTGTATTCCCTTCCTGTGAAAGAATTTCTTAATTTTCATTTTTAAATAAATTTACTCTCATGGGAGTTCTGGGGTGATTATGTTTTTATTCTCGATCTCATTTTTGCACCATTTTTAGTATTTATTTGTTTATCATATTACACGAAACTTTGCGTATGTCTATTCCAATGTAGTTGAAATTTATTTAAATGGTTTTGATTTAACATGAATTTCTTGTGTGTGATTTAATTTGCACAAAACTGATAATATGTACTTTAAGAGGACGTTGAAGAGAAAGAACACAATGGTATTATTATCCAATTACTTATACAACTTTGCCATGCTTTGTAATTTTGCTATGCTTGTTTTATATTCCAGAGTTTTAAAGTAGGGACAAAAAATAAAATGAAAAACATATGTAGTTTTCCTATGACCCTGTCTAATAAATCATGCTTTTCTTGAATTGTAACACTTAAGTTCTGTTCTGCTGTAGTATAGAGCTTTATTCATTTGTGTTTTGTCTAAGATCAGTTATAACTAAACTAGTAACAACATAATTTAATATATATTAACTCAAGTAAGCCTTTAATCCTATCTCACTGATTCATAGCTTTTCACGTCACTAATGATGATTATTAATGTTTACATTTTATGTATCACTTATTTTTATATGGCTGATTTTACCAAGTGCTAATATCAACTCTCTCTCTCTGCAATTACTTAAAAATTACGTCTCTATGACTCCGTCATTGTTAAAACTTAGCATATCTGTTTTTCAAGAACTTTGCTAGTGTATATTTGTAGTATTGATTTGTAGACATACTACTTTGTTGTTTTTTCAGCTAAATTGAAATACAATGGCGGTTAGCATAGCTGTTGTCGGGAGAGACAATGAACCTCTTTATATTCACACCTTACAGAAAGAACCAGACTTAAAATTTCATTACATAGTACACACATGTTTAGATGTAATCGAAGAAAAAACGACATCTTTAACGAAAGCTTCCCAAGACCCTCGGGAGTTGTATCTTGGTTTATTATATCCAACGGAAGATTATAAAGTGTATGGATATGTAACGAACACGAAAATTAAATTTGTACTCATTGTAGAATCAGCAAATACAACATTAAGAGACAATGACATCAGAATGATGTTTCGTAAAATACACAGCTCATATGTGTCAATGATGGCAAATCCATTTTATATTCCAGGCGATCCAATAATATCAAAACAATTTCAAGCAGCAGTTGATAGTTTAATGAAATAGTAATTTTGCTGTTAAATATTTCTTTCTATGTGTGTGGTCTGCCACATTAAAAATATTCACGATCGTGGTGATGTTATTTGTGGAATAAATTCAATTTTGATAGGAAAACACATTAATACACAGAATCTAGTGACATATTTACATTGTGACATTAAATTAAATAATATACAAGTAAGTATATGGCATAAGTGAACTGTTTTATTGCAACCTACAGGCCTGGTCCAAATGAAGGATACTGTAATGCCCTGAATAAATGCCTGGAGTGTGTATTAAAAGGAGTTTAATAATTTTTTTCTTTTCTTCTGCAAATAAATTACATTATTTTTTTACAGAATACTACATCATTAATGTTGTCATTGACAACTATATTAAAATGTTGGTGTGCAGCATATTAGTTTTTTTGAAAATCCTTATCAGGGAAGGTCAAGATTTGCATTATGTTTTGAACAAATGCCCTTCAATGGAATGGGGCATTTATTAAAAGTGGACCTACATTAGGGGGGTGTTTATTAAAAAATGGAAAAGGGGAAGGAACTTATATATTCAAGGGGGCATCCGATAAAGGGGCATTATTCAAGGTATTGCAGTAGTGCAATACCTACTAAACCTAAGGAAAACAAACTAGGTCGTAGAAAGATGGACACTTCACAGAAATGATCCAACTCTCCATGTGCATCTGGTGCTTGATACACAGAAATAATCCAGCTCTCCATGTGCATCTGGTGCTTGATAAGCAATAGCCCAGCCTGAAATAAATAGGTAAAATAAAAAAAAGCAAAAAGATTTTAAAAACAGCAATAGTTTCAGACACTTTCTTTGTTTTAAAAGTTAAGCTATTAAAACTAATGTTTGATTTTGATTGGCACTACAGCCTAATTAAGCAAGCAAACACGTCGATATAGTCAACAAGCAACAAGTTAATAAAAGTTTAGACTGTAAGATACAGAAAATATAGGCATCATTGAGCCTTAACTAAAGTTTTGTGTTGCTTAAAGCGTGTATTGGGAAATTTCTCCAACTGGTAACAAAAAAATAAGGCTAGGCACTCATTTAAGAGAACATTTTTCGCCACCTACAATATGTTTATTCAATTATATTTTGTATTTTTTTATAGAAAGTCTAAAAGAAAATATATATTGTAACAAAAGTGTTTGGTTAAATTGTTAACGTGTGTTTGACCACTGATATTCTTTTGTTGAATTTATAACTGTATATAATTATTTGATTTACTGACCCTTAAACATATTATACTTCGAGACCCAGAAATTTGTAGGCGTGCTCCCACAATTAGATGTATCTTCTCTTATAGTGAATTTTTCACACAAATAAATACTGATTATAAATTGTTCAGTTGCTTTTTTCCACTCACTCCTTCCAAGTAAGCAAATTTGTCAGAATCCCCCAAAAATATTTGAACATATTGTGTACTTAATTTAATAATTACAATATATGAACCAGGGTATACGTTTTTTTATAAGCAACTTTTTTTTTTTCTTAGCCTTGTTCCTTAAGTGAAATTTTATTTCTGCGTCAAGTTGCTAAGAAGTTGCTGAGCGTAATATTCAAATTGTGTAAGCTCTACACCTGAAATTATTAATAATTATTTTATTATTTGTTGAAAAAAGACTTTAAAGAACTGATTTGTAGGTTACTTGTTAGATTATCTAGATTTTAGCCTTGGTTGCTTAACTTTCCAAATTTTGAGCCTGGCCTATCAGTTGCTAATATTTTGATCCAAACCTCACCCTCGGTCCTTGACAACTTGGTTGCTTAAAAACATGCGTATGTCTGGATCTATAGGACTATATCTATAGGACTCATTCCATTTTTAATTATTTTTAATGCTTTTCATTGTATATCTGCTATGCCTTTTATAACAAGGCTAAATTTTCTAAATTCAATAAAATATGTTTACATAGTTATATTTTTCTCCTCTGTCGGATAAGTTAAGCAAGAATGAACATTAATGTAACATTTTTAATTTTTAAATCTACAATTGATTTTTTAGTGTTTGTTTTAAAAAGGAAAATGAGTTGAATGCATGCTCATCATTTTTTTATATAACAGAATATTGGAATTAAAATGAAGCGGAGTTTTCCAACTAAAGATGGCAGCTCATCAGAAACTCAAAGTAAACGCAAAGTTGGTGATATCTTAAGTAGTATTTATGTCACACCTATCCAGAAATACTGTGGTGAATGTCCTTACTTTCGGGAACCTGCAGAGTTTGGGCATTTTTCGTTGGATGGGAAACGAGATTTTCATAACAATGCCTCTCAGTTACGCTACTATGTTCCTCCAATGAACACTCATAACTTAAGTTTTGATTTACGAAAAGGTTATGATACATGTATTTTAAAAGATGAGGAGATTCAAGAACGATTGACTCATTTATTAACCTGGATAAAAAAGAACAGACAGAAATTCCAGTTGAATAATCAAAGTAAAAGTGATGATAAATCTAAAGATAAAAGGTATTTTTGCAGATTTCTTTGATGTTCTTTTTTACATGTTTTTTATGCTTAATCAAGATTCCATTTTAAAAAACAATAGGCCTATTGTTTAGAACTGTAGGAAAATTTATTTATCTTATATGTTACAGGCATCCAGAAATAATTCAGCCTTTCTAATTTTTTGTATTTAACCTTATTAGAATTTTTCTGCCTGCCTGTTTTGTTAACATCTTGGCACATAAATTAAAAAGGCCTTTAAAGGTTTTTAATAAAACCTCATTACTGTGATGAATTAAAAAGACACTTGCGTGTTATAAACGCCGTTATTGAATAAGTCTTTTAAATTAATAAAAATATGTTCTTAACAAAATCTGTTAAAAAAAGTCAGTAAATATTTTAATTGATGGTGAAAAATTTAGCCAATTTAATTGATAAAATTTTAATACAATTGCAGAAATCAGAAGAAAAGACGAAAAAAATCTACGAAACTTGTCAAACTTGTCAAAAACCTTTTTTTTTGCACAATTTGGCCTATAAGAACATATCCTGATTAACATGGCACTTATAGAATGTTTACTCTTCTGAAAACTTTTTTTTTTTACAACAGCAGCTGAATATAATTTCATGTAATTTCTAACATTGCATTTCCTTTTACTTCCAATATTCATTTGTGTTTATACATGCATAACATAAGTTTTTGCTCTCAAAATTATTTTGGTGATTCAAATAAGTATGGCAACTTGTTTCTTCTTATCAATCCGAAAACAATTGTCGTTTAACCTCTCTTCAAAAAAAATGTATAATATATTTTAGGTTAAATACAGATTTTATATCATGGCGTGGACACTTTACAAAGTTTTTATGTACACCATATGAAAAAAGGGAACCTTGGAAGATAGCTGCTACACTTTTCAATGGTACCATATTTTTAAGTGAAGTTGAAACTGAGAAGGCTAAAAAAGACAGATTGCACCGTTCCCCTCGTCACCATGAAATGTGTTATTGGGGATATAAGTTTGAAGATTACACCACACAACCTGTTTCAGGTAGGATATGAGTGTTTACAAGTTTGTCTTTTTGTATTGGTTAGCATTTTTACTTATCTTTACTTTCTTTCTGTATTTTTAGACAAAAAAGATGAAGAAGACGATGACATCGTTAACACAAATGAAGCTTATTGTTCAGTAGTACGAACAAGACTAAATAAACATTCAATTCTTATTGGTGCTGAAGTTGATTGTTGTCTTATGAACAATTCCCAGAAACCGCCTGCTAATTATATTGAATTAAAAACCACTCGAATCATGTATAAATTTAAACAAAAGGCTAACTTTGCTCGTTACAAACTTTTGAAATTCTGGGCACAAAGTTTTCTTGCTGGCATACCAAAGATTGTTGTGGGTATGCGAAATGACGATGGTGTTGTGTCACAAATAACGTCATATGAAACGCTAAATATACCGCATGTATCTAAACAGCATTCTAACGAATGGGATGCTAGCGTTTGTATGAACTTTCTTGATGCTTTGTTGACGTGGTTGAAAGAAGAAGTAACACAAGAAGGACCTGACATTGTGTATATGATTCACTTTGAATATCCATTTGAAAAGATTTCAATCAAACTTGTTGATGATGGCTCTGAGCGATTTTTACCAGATTGGTTTGTCAGTGGTTAATAACAATCTGCTTTGATTTTTCACATTAATACATTTTGCTGAAGTAGTTTTATATTAGATAGTAATATATTTGTAGTTATTACTTTTATTTACCAGAATTTATTTTAAATGTATATGCACCACTGCTAGTGCATAAAATAAATACGGAAGCTGGAAATCATACATGAGCTATTTTTTAATGTTTTACTACATTGCTTTTAAGAGCAATTGATTATTTTTTTAGATAGTTTGTGTTACTACTTGTTTGCCATTTTTTCAACTTTAAATTATTTCAAGGTCATAGATTAGTGTGTATTAGTACTTGCAAAGGTTTGTTTTGTTAAAACAGACTAGTTGAAGAAGTAAGAGTATTCATTGTATTTATTTTGTGTAGTTTGTGTAGTTTGTGTACTTTTCTATTATTTACTTAGCAGTTTGAACGCATCAGCTTAAGGTTACATATTTGTTGCAAAATACATTATGAATGGCACAATATGTTAATATTGACAACATATATTTTTATTCTATTGTTTACATCTGTAGATTGAATCTCTTACTAAAGATGTATTGGATCCTTTTAGAATCAATTTTCGTATCTGGTTACAGTTTTTATTAAAGTGATGCTTTATGTATAACAATATTGGTCTGTTATTAAAAATCTTAAAAGACTAGTTAAATAAATTATATGTAAGAAATATTTACTTACATGCATTTAAAACAGATTCCACAACAAAAATAAAAAATAAAAATAGATTTTTAAAATCTTGTAATCCATTTCCCTTAATTATTAAATGCGCCAATTTTATATTCTATAATAACTTACTAGACAGTTGCATATTTCTTTTTTTACTTCAAAGAATCCAACTCCTCATAGACTTGTTGTTATAGCAATAACAGTTGAGTTTATTAATGGTATCTTAAGTCTTAGCATTGTCATATTAACAGTTGCAATAGATGATAATCTTGTTGTTAGTAATTTAATTGTTTTGTTAGTTGCATAGTTTTTATTTTGTTAGTGAGTTTATTAGGAAAGCCAAAGTTGATAGTGATGAGCTGTCTGGTAAACATGTACTTAACACATAGCATAAACTCAATTCTTCTATAATGTTCAATGTTGTTGGAATAATTAATGGAAAAAATTTTGGATTAAGTTTTTTAAGTATAAAATTTTATTTTGAAATGTCTTGTGTGTGAGTAAAAAACCATTTTTTATGTGTTGTTTTATGTGTTGTTTGATGTTTTTTTTAAAATTTTATTCAGCCTCACTTGAAGATGCATCTATTAACAGGTAGTCAACATATGTAGGATGTTTTGATAATTTTAATTAAGGTGAGTACCACTGATTGTTTACGTAACATTAGGAGGAGTTAATTGTTTTTCTTGCATGATTACTATTACAATTTATATGTGCCTGTATTACTAAATCAAAAATACACAATAGTAACCAGATCTAAAATTATTTTCATCATATAACTTCCATGACTATTTGCCTGTAATAGAAATAGTTTATTCTAGACTATGGGCCCATCGATTACAGCTGTAACTATAAAAACATAGCCTAGGAAAAACTCGCTTGTTCATGACATGGTATATCTATATTATTCAATGAAAATTACTGAACGGATAAGTGGTACTATTTTTAAAGATTTGCCGGTAACTCCTTATAATTTCTTCTAACTATAGATAGTAGGAAGTTAGGAAGTTAGGAAGTTATTGTGAAGTTCATGATTTTTATTTTTTTAAATTTTTTTATAAGAAACACTTGTTGGGTTCAGCCTGGTTGTTTATTAATTTCAAAGAAATTTCTAAACATTATAACCCCTGCTTTATACTGCCTTTCAGCAAGAGCCCTGTCAGTTTATCAAGTTACCCTTTTAATTTACTCAATATTCCACAGGTAGCTGTTGTGATACCTCTGATCTCAGCCTCGTGTTTTTTATATAAAAACACATGTTGTTACACATGTAGTTTACTTTCTAAGATTTGTGAAGTAGATCTCAAATCCTTTCAATTAGCATTTTCTTTAAATTTATAAGTTTAAAATGTTATATTAATGGGGTTTTACAGACAGAATGAGTACAGAAAATGGTTATGAAGAAGATGATGAAAGTTCTGAACCCTATGGGCCTTCTGTCAACACCGACACTAGTATGTTAACTAAATTTCTTTAAGAAGAATTGCTATTAAAGATGTATTTACATTATTGAAACAGATCTTATTGTAAATTTAACAGTACCATAAAGTTATGATAGCTTCATTATCTATTAAGTTTTTAATATCTGAAAAATCAAATAATGTTACTCAGGATGCCTTGATATCATTTGTTGTGAATGGGTGCTGTAATGTTTTATTCAGATTGGATGCCAAAACTATTTGAAGCAAGTTATCGAACAACTCAACTTATCTTTGCGAAAAAAAATGGAAAAATGGTATGAAAGGAGTATATTCCATCATTTCGAAAGAAAACATTAACAAACAATCAGCTGCCAACTTTTAATGCTCTTTCCATTTCTGGTTTACTTTCCTGTTTTTTCCAGGTTACCTGTTTACGTCAACCACGAGATTTATACGCACTTAGTAGATCTGCTGCTCAAGCGAATCCAAGATGGTAGGAAAGTGATCTTATATTTCTAATATTTTTATAAAGTCATAATGAATCAATGTTTTTAATACCAAGTAAAAACGCTGGTCAATAAATTATTATATGCAAATACATTTTAGGCCAATTGAATATCAATTTCTAACATTGAGACCTTTGCATATACTTTATACCCCAACACATGCAGAACCACTCCAAAAAAGAGGTATGAAAACATAATGATATTACGTTCGCAAACTAGTAAAGTAAAGTATGGCTGCTATGTTTAACCTTTTGAAATAGCTACAACAGGAGTGGGAATTTGTCAAGTATAGGGAACCAATTCATCGTTACTGCTCTTGCAAGCTTATAAACAAAATAACTGTTTTTCGTTTACACAAATTAGGTTTTACGAGATGAATAAGATGATGATAACAATTGTTTAGAAACCTTCATTTTTGGGCAATGGGCATTCTTGGCTTAGTTGACCAAAACAGAGATACTTTTTGTATTATAAGATTTATTAAGTGAAGAAAATGGACATTATTATTTTTATTATTATTATTATTGCTATTATCACTAAATATTTATACAGGATAATTGTAGAGTCATCGTATATAATATACTGTTATCACAGAAGTTATCATTACTGCCAATTTCTCAATGGTAAAATGCCACAGTAAATCGTTTTCACTAAATTTTCAGGCCTGTGCAATTTGCTTAAAAGCACCAAACCTTGAGTATTTTAATTTTACAATGCATCTTGATTAATGAGACTGTATGTTTTGTACAGGTAAAGAAATTTACCCACCACATAAATCATCAAATATCTCTGGAAAGGTTGTGTACGATAATTCACCTGACCCAGAAGTGAAATATGTGAGTTTAGCAAAAAAGTTTAGCAAAAAAGTGTTGGGAGAGATGTTGTTAAAGTATATATCAGATAGCATATATTTATATTAATAATAATAAATTAATAAAAATATTATGTAAGAAACAGATAAAGATTTTGGCAAGTATGTTGTGATAAGTATGAAAGAAGTCAAATGAATCAATCCGGAGATAAGCAATGGTGTTATTGCAGAGAAAAGGACTTAACTCTCCATTTTTCTCATTTACAGTTTGTGTCATCAAAGGCTGATTGTAAGCTTTCAAAAGTCCAACCTTATTTCACTCTACAAGATGAGAATGATAAAACCTTACTTTTCGAATCAAGATTTGAAAGTGGAAATCTTATGAGAGCAATAAAAGTGTAAGTTATTTTGGGAAAAAGACAAGTGTATGGTAGGTATGGTAAACCGATGACATAAATAACACGCCAGGAATAAAATATATAATGGAACAACTTCATCTGCAATTTACCTCATGATGAGTAAAGAGACTTCGCCTAGAAGTGTGTTCTGTTCAAGTCTTTGATTAAAGAGGTAGTCAAAACTGCTCCAGAGATTGATATGTGATCTGTCTGTATAAACAATTGTTTACTGTTCAACTTAATTCCACTATATGTTTTCATCTACTCTTCTAGGGGAGAATATGACTATCAGTTATGGTTGAAGTTTGATACCTACACAAAGAAACATACACAGTGGTACTACTTCCAAATCAAAAACGCAAGACCGAATATAACATATCGGTTTACTATTATGAATTTCCTGAAAGTATACTGTCTACTTCTTTTTTTGTGTGCTTATTTTTTTCTCAATATCCCAATAAATCCACAGCTATGTGACTAAAAATGAGGTATAAGCTGCAGGGGTACAATATTGGAGGAAATATTTGTGGACAGAGAAAAAAAATTCCAAAGTCTCGCAGTCAAATTCCTATAGTTCTCAACAAAATAAATTCCTTCCATATTAGACATATGTAACGTGGCAATGTTTGTAACAGAATTATTAGATTTATCAGAATTATTTTGGTAAAGTATCTAAAGTCTATACTAAAAAGTATAATAAAGCACAACTAGCATTCATCTGGCCTACCATAATGATCCAATTAAGCGCCCAGCATTTTTTAAGCGCCCCCCTCGAATAAGCGCCCACCTGATAAAAGAGGGCGCTTAATCGAAAACTACCTTGAGAAACTGGGCACTTATTTGAAAATTTTACATTCTTATATTGAGAATAAAAAAACACATATTTTATGTTTTGAACATCTTTTCTATATTACATAAATGGGGAATTTCCTATACAATCCTTTCTTTCTATGTTTTAACTCCAAAGTTGAAAACTGTTCTTTTATTTTCAACAATTGTTCATCAAGGACTCTTGCTGTTCGACTACATTTTGTGCGGGCAGAGAATTTTGCTGGCACCACAAGTCCAACCTTCTGTTTCCGTTTCCCAATGACTTCAACGTAGATGCAATTTCTTGTATCTGCCTTCAAAAACTGATTAAGTAGTTTTTTTTCTTGTGTTTTAAAATACCAACAGCATACTTTTCGTTCATCAGGCTGTGCTAGCAGAACAAAAATTACCGTTGTCTTTAATTTGTACAAAAATTAGGAAAAATTTATAAGTGCCCAGCATTTTTTAAGCGCCTCCCCTCAATTAATATTAATATAAGAATAATACAAGATATTTTTATCTACAATTTCTTGTGCAAATGTCTCTGTGGGAAGATAAAGTTAAATCTGCACAATGTACTTCACTGGTTTGACCAGAAGCCAGTGTTACACTTACCAAGCAAAATTCATTGTGATATGATATTTATTTTAGTCAGGTAGTTTGTACAACGAAGGAATGAAACCTTTGATGTATTCAGAGAAAGATGCAAGAGACAAAAGTGTTGGTTGGATACGTGTTGGGTCGAATATTAAATATTATAAAAATAATATCAAGTTAGTTTTCTTACTCTGTTTCATTTCAAAACATCAATTTTATGGATGATTCATTTTTCCCTAACATCAATTTTATGGATGATTCATTTTTCCCTCTTGTAGAATCTATTCTTTGTAAAATTATGTTATTATGTTATTTATTATTAAGTGTATTATATGTCTTTTATAGATATTTCATATTTTTGTTTCAGAGTTGAAGAAAACAAAGAAAGGTGTTACTACTCACTGCATTGGACTTGCACCTTTCCAAACGAAAACGATATACATTACTTTGCACACTCCTATCCATATACATACTCAGATTTACAAGTATGTTTAAGTTTCTTTCTATGTTCTATCTGGTGGGTGTAACTAGATCAGATAAACTGATATCAGATAATCTGTAAAGTCGAGGCAAAAGCTTAAAAAAAAGTTTTCTTTGTTTCAGGAAGACAAGATTGTAGTATTGATAGTTTCATAAAATTGTCAACAGGTGTCCACTCTCTCAGGAATGTCAGGAATTTTGAAATGAAAGAAATTTTAAACTTTCCACAAAGTTCCTGTAATGGATATGATTTTCATTTTAATATATTGTTTTTCAATGTCAGTTTTTATCTTCAGCTTGTATTTGTTTCATCCTTTTTATTTTCTTCATGTATATTGTATTTTTGTTCTTCCTTAAGCAGTCAGCTAGTGCATCAGTCATAACTATAAAAAAAAGTAGTGGAGAAAATTTAAAAATGTCAGGATTTTTAGCTGAAAAAGCACAGGAAAATGTCAGGAATGTCGGAAAAATCGAAACTTGGTCAAAGTTTAGTCATTTGCATGATATCTATAGTGGCATGGTTTCAATTTTTTTAGTTCAGTCAGTTATTGTTATTGACATTTATGTTCTGTGTGTTGTAGGAGTATCTGACTTACCTTGGTAGTGACAGCCAACGTCGTAAAGTGTGTAAACAAAGAGTGTTGTGTCAAACTTTAGCTGGTAATCACGTTTATGTGTTAACTATCACGGCACCAACAAGATGTCCAAAACAAGCCAAGGTAATCTTATACCTGTTGTGTTTTATTGCTTAACATATTTTATCAAAAGTAAGTATTCACAATATTAACAACATTTTTCTTTTGGGAAAACAATAATATTTTCCAGAACTATTTCTAAAGTTACTAATAAAAGGGGGGTTCATGTGTTTTTGTTTTTTTAAATTCTAAAATAATGTTCCTCTCGGAGCCATACATTTAGCAGGGGCTGTTTTTTACAGAGAATTACTACCACGAAGGACCCACTTAAGATAATCGCAAAAAATTTCAGTGTTATTCCACCCCAAGCCTCTCAATTTCTGTTTAGTCAAAGAAAGCTATTGTGATCACTGCGCGTATTCATCCAGGTGAAACGATAGCTAGTTGGTTGATGAAAGGTTTGCTCGATTACCTCACCAGTGATGAACCTGATGCAAAGGTTTGTTATGTCAAACTTAACTCTGTTCCCCATACCCCTACATACACTACAGACAGATGTTTTATCCAATTCTGTTAAAAGGGGTTTATTTCGAATAACAAATATTAAAAATGGGATCAGCAGTTTTTTTTATCAAGATTCTAAACTCTTAATTTTTCTTTTATTGTTATGGTGGAAAATATTTGTTAACTTTATTTGATATATCTGTTTACGTGAATCTCGTGGGATGCTGTGTGCGTTCGTTAAGTTCTCTTAGGGTGCGCTTTTGGAATCTGCATAAAGATGTTTATTTAATCACTAGCCTAATGTGTACCTTGTGCCTAAATTGACCTATTAAACGAGTGGATACAGGTCATCCTACGCTTATTAAGTTACCTAAGCGATCTCACCTCGGTCTTCTTTTTTTTTAAGATTTTAAGAGAGACGTTTATATTCAAAGTGGTACCGATGTTGAATCCCGATGGAGTCATTGTTGGTAACTATAGATGTTCGTTATCTGGGCGTGATTTAAATCGTAATTATAAAACTGTTCTGAAAGATTCCTTCCCTCCTGTATGGAGCACTAGATATTTGATTAAAAGGTGAATTCTCTTAAAAGAAGTTGTAATATAGCTGCTGCTGTTGTGACTTGTTGTTTCAACCTAAAGGATTGTATTTGTAGGTTACAAGAAGAGAGAGAGGTTTTGATGTATTGCGATTTTCATGGACACAGCAAAAAGAAAAACATTTTCATCTACGGATGTGAAAAGAAACATGAAAATATCAAATGTTTTTCTACAAGAGTATTTCCTTTGATGTTGTCTAAAAATATTCCTGACAAGGTAGTCACTTGTTTTTTGTGTTATTGCTTGTAACGTGTAAGTTGCAAATCAAGAAGTGTTGTCAAAATAACGTTAACTATAATTTTGATTCTTTACTGGTCCAAAAAAAGTGGAATTTTTAATTTTTATCTGAAATTGATTTTAATGTGATACAATTTTTACATTCTTCTATTTTATTGTTTTTACCATTATACCTCCAGGTTTTTACACACTTTACTTTTTGTCCTCTAAAAAAGTATAAACTGTTCAGGTGAAAAATTTTATTTTATCAAGGGCTACGTGCATGCAAATTATCATGTCCATATCTCTTCCAGTTTAGGAGATACAAGAGCTTCCCTAACATAATTTACATGCTAATATTATACACTAGAAGTTTCACTTTTTTCTGCCATTTGTATTTTTAGTTTTCATTCAATGATTGTCGTTTTCGAGTTCAGAAGAGTAAAGAAGGCACTGGTCGTGTTGTGATGTGGAACATGGGTATTAAGTACAGTTACACTATAGAGGTGTGTTAACTTCACACGTGTGGCCACTGTTGTTTAAAAAACAGATAATGCATGCCCAATCGTTTAAATCAGGAGTTAAGTAATATTTCACGATACGCAGCCGAGTGAAATGTTGTCCTGCCGGAAGTGGATACATCTGATATTTCAGAAGAATTGCCATGCAATATCTGTTTTATTATATAGTTTAAGAAAAAGGAAACAAAAATAATTTATGTGGACTAAACTCAACTTTTGGAGAAAGATCCATCCTTAAAAGTCGAAATTAATTCTGACATTAATATATGTCAGCATGTCTTTTACTTGACATAAAGTGTCTAATGACATAAAAACGCAATGAATGATACTTTAAATAAAAATAACATAAAAACATGAAAATTATGTTTTAAATTATGTTATAAATATATTATAGGCGTCGTTCTGTGGGAGCTCATTGGCAGCTAATAAAGAATATCACTTCGGTGTGCAAGATTATGAAGACATGGGTTATCATTTCTGTGATACTTTACTTGATTTCTTTGATCCAGACACAACCAAGGTAGATATTTGTTTCGAAACGATTCGACATATTCATTCTTAGCTATTGTTCATAGCTTTAATTTTTCTGTAGCCTGCAGTAACATTATGTTCAACTGGTTAAAATTAGGAAGTTGCTGTCTTCGCTGAGTACTTGCTTTTTATTGTTGTTTTTTATTTTCACGCGCCAAATATTTACTGGAAATCAGCACTCCATCGTAAATTTTTGAAATTCTACTATCTGAAGAAACCAAGTAAATTTCTCGTAAATGTTGTATGCTGGTGATAGAGTTTGAAGAGCATTTCTTTACCTAAGATAAAATGTCTCTTGCCCATAAGTTATTGAGCCTATACATATACAAGCTTATACGAAGAATGAGCTTATTTAGAGGGTAAGCAGTAAAAAGTCAATGTTTGTCAAACGATTACTGGTTTGAAATAAACTTAAATTGCATTGTAATAATAATAATATTTTCTAGTTCAACAACTTGCTAGCAGAGATTGAGAAACACATGCGAAATATCATGATGAAAAAAATGCTGGAGAAAGGAGAGATTGATGTAGATGATATCGACTTTGAACAATTGGATTATATTTCAGACTTTGAAACTGAATCTGGCGGTTCAGACAGTTCTGTTTCGGATGGATTACCAATGCAGATTTTGCACGCGTCAATGCCAGAGGTAGTTGTATACTTTATACGCTGGATTCTTGAACAACATGAGTTTTAGGTTTATGTCTCACTTACTAGCTTTTGTGGCATTGAATCAATTGATTTTCATCGTTGTAAAAGAGGCAAAAACGTTTTACTTATCAATTCATTCAACTGATGTCTATGTTACATAGATATCTTTGCTCATCATAGAAACAAGAAAAACGTTTACCTTGTTACGTTAAATTTTTCTATTTTTTAAATTATTTTCAACTTTTCCCTCGCCGCAGATTTCGAAGAAGAAACGTCTGAAAACTCGCAAGGAAAGAAACAAAGCTCGAAAACAACAACAACGCCGCAAAAGAGTTACTTCTAGTAAGGACACAAAATGCGAACCAGTGGCATCTTCATCACAAGAAATATCTACTACAAAACCAGAGAAAAAGAGGAATCAAAGCACAAACATGCGCGGTAGAGGAAAGTTGCTGTATTCTACCACTAAAAACACGGCGAACTCTCCGGTGAAGTGTGTAACTCCATCCAGGGTGGGAAATAGAAACGAATATTTAGATAGTCTACTATATACGTATGCTCAAGCTGGTTTGATCGATGGACCATTAACCGACTCTTCATCGTCCTTCCCATTCGGTAGTGGATCGTCTTCATGTGAAAGATGTAATCCATCCTATTTTTTATCTTTTGACGCCAGTGATAGTGAGCCATCTAAATTCAACAACGAAAATTACTCTCTGTTCGGTAAGTGGTATTGTTACTAACTTTTAAAGAGACATGAATATTGAAAATTAACTTCAATGGAAGAAAACTTGAAAGATTTTGTCTGCTGTTTGTTTTTCTGCGCATTAAGAAAAACGGAGCAGCTAAATGCGTCCAGCCTTGTCATTATAGCGCGTGCGATCTGTTCCTTAATACATTGCTGTTGACCTTACTAAAATCGCGAGCCTGAAATGAGCAGATTTTTCTGTTTTGAGTTTTTGTAAATGTGCGGTAAATTATGTGCCATACAAGTTAATCCTTTTGAGCAGTGACCTATACCTTTCTTCCTCCAAGCCTATATATATAGCAATAGATTAAAGATAATTAACTCCTATATATACGGAGGTGTGGCACTCGAGGGCTAAAATATGCTGTTATCAGCAGCAAAAATCTGAAAATCATAAGGCAGAACCACATTTTTTAAAAATTAGCCAGGGTTCCTCGACGTTGTCCATCATATTGGCTAGCGCTGAAACTTGTGAACGAGACGCGGTTGGAAGCTAAGGAATCGTGGCTTGGAACTGAAGACATGCAAAGAAATGCCATGAGTGGTGCAAGGGAAAGAAGAGGAATTCTTAAGTAATTATTTTTCATTGGATTCACAAGAATTTTCATTGGAATTACAAGAGGTACACCACAATGAGAAGTAAAGAACAGAAACGCCTTTCTGATGTCTGATGATGAGGGATGGTCACATCTGGATAATATTTATTTTGTGATTTTAAGCTACCTAGCTAGTACCATGCCAGCACTCCAGGGGCACATTTGTTATTAAATAATTAAGTGATAAAGTGCAAGAGCTAAATATATTACTTTTATGTAGCTAGCTACACAAAATATTTTTCAAGGCATTCTGTCATTTTAAATAAAGATAGCTAGCTAGCTATTTGGACCTCCCATAACAGTGAACAGTCAAGACTTGAGTATATAGCTAGTTAGGTATGCAAGGCATTGCATGTTGGTTAAACATGTTGTCACGACAAACTATAACCTATATTTCATAAATAAATTTCTGCAAATGTTCAGGTTTCTTTTATCGAATGGGAACCTATTTTTCATAAATAAATTTTTGTAGATTTTCAGGTTTCTTTTATGAAATAACAAAATTTGGGAAAGTATAGCCAGAAGTAATATTCGCTTGGAATGGGAAGACCTAAAGTCTCTGTCCAGGTTAAGACTTTGTACAGGGTAAACTGTGTCACACAGGGCACTTTTGTTTGTTTGACCTATTGTTACTTCTGCAAAGCAAGTACAGTTGTTAAACATTTTTTATTTTGTAAAATAAGTTCCTGTGGATATTCAAAAATTAATTGTGAGTGGTACCAGGTTGCGCGATTAGTGCAAGTAACCATGTTGCAGATCCACAAAAATAACTTTCAAACAACTTTGTATTTATACGTAAAATTTAGATTGAATAATTGGCACTGTGCTTTAGAAGCACATTCCCACTTTATCTGGGCTGGATAAGATTAGATAACCTAGAACACATTTTATCTGTCTGACCTATTTTAATCCTGGGAATCACTTTTAATGTTTTCTGTACAAAATTGATATGCTGTCAAAAACAGCTTATCGGCGTCTCCGAGAATGGCTAAATTTAGGAACTTAGAAACTATGATAGTAGTAAAAAAAATTTTGGGGTTCACTTCATCAAACTGGTTTAAAAACATATAATACTAAGTTTCAAGTCATTATTTCAATTTTTACTGAAGTAATAGGACTTTTACTTAGTATAGTTTTATCATAGTTTTTATACCGCTCACACCAAAATGGATGCAGGGACTAATCGGTTTGAAATTAATTTATAATATTTTAATAACAAACTTTTTCTCTTATGTGTTTTTATTTTCCTGCAAAAGTTGTTGCATAGCTTATGTATATGACATTATGATAAGGACGAAAAAGTTACTGTGGGACATGGGTTTTAAACCTTAAATATTTCCAGCGAGAAATTTGAAAACTAATAAATGACAAATTCGCAAAAGTTTATCTTGAAAATTTTTAATTTTTGTTAATGTGAAAGTAATCCACATGAAAAAGTTTCTGATGTTTTTTTATGAAGAAATCTTCCATATTACCCATATGGGGTAACTTGATGAACGATGAATTTTCCCGCAGGTGTTCTCAAATATGTGTAATATAATTTTAAAAACTGTGATGTAATTCTTTTGTAATTGCAAGGAGTTTGATCGGATACTTCCCTGTCGGGCAGGTGAATCATGTTTCACAGAAACAGGGAAGAAACGGTACCTGCTCCTGATGACGGCCGTTTTGGCAAGCCGATCATTCTCGTTGTTTTGGCAGTCTACACCTATCGTTTTTCTTCCGTTCCGTTCTGTTTCATTTCATTTTGAGTTAAAATACTTTTACTTTAATTGCGTAACGTTAAGGCGCGCTAATTTTTACAATTTCCAAACGTTGATAATTTGTTTTTTTGAACAAACGGGTTGCTGGACGAAAAGAAACGCAATAACTCGTTTACCTACAGGCACTATTTCCGCAACTTTATACTATAAATATGTAATTTTCTTCTTAAGTTTTGACTTTTGACCCAGCTAAAAATCTCAGCCTTGTCCTTTCATACTTAGTCTAGCTAGCTATTGCGAGAAAGTTTAATATTCGAACTTGACCTAGTATTAAGTAATAAATGCTAGTTTAATCCTAAATCTAGCTATAGGGTAGCTAAGCTACCTGTAAGAACAACATCAAACAACGTCGAGGCTGTTCTCTTTTGTAAACAAACCCAGTGGTATTTTTGTAATAAGTACCAAATTTTATGTGTGCATTTCTTGCGCTTATGAGTGTAACCAAAGTGCCCTGTACGTAAATCCTAAAAATTTATGTCATTGGCTCACTCTTTTCGAATGACACCACGTAACAAAGAAACCGTGCTTTGCTATTTCCCGTAACCTGTACCGAGATTTGGTTGTGATATATATCAGAATTAATTGTCTTTAAAACTCAAATACCTTATCGGTAAAAATAAATGTCGCAAAAATAAAAAGTCGGCAAAAATATTAGTCACTTGGACAAAATTTAGTCACTTTTTGCCGACTAAATTTTTGAATTTAGTTACTTTTTGCCGACCAATTTCCATACAAAAATGATCAAGAAAGTTTAGATTTTTAAGTTTTGTTTAAAGTAAAACAACAACAACAAAAATGGTAGGTATATAAAAAAGTTTAAGTTTAGTCAATTTCAAATAATATAATTGCATACAACTGAAAAAAATTAGCAACAAGGAAGAAAAAACGGCAAAAAAGGTGGTCGGCAAAAAAAGTCGGCAAAAAAGTTAGGTCGGAAAAAAAGTCGCCAAAAAAGTTTGGTCGGTAATAAAAAAGTCGGCAAAAAATAATAGTCATCCAGCCAAAATTTAGTCACTTTTTTTACCGATAACGAAATTTATTCGGTGGGGTAAGCTCGTCTCTATTATATTAATAATTACCATATTCTGTCTACGCGCGAGAAAAAAATCGTGTTATGGAGATTCGAATTATTTATCCACGAGATAGCAAATGTGACATAAAAAGACGGGAGAATTTCCGCGGATCACGGGCTAACGACTAGTCTCTTATGTTAATGCCCGTTCTCTCTCTGTGTGTCCAAATGGCAAATGCGGTATATTTTCACTTTGTTGAGACGGGGGAATTTCCGTGGAATTTAAAGGACGACTAGTTATATAATGCGTCTGTCTGTCTGTCTGTGATCCAAAATGTGAGCTGCGAGCAGCGACCGACGCATTCCCATGGAATTTTTCACAGGCTTACGAATAGTAATCAATAAGTTGGCATGAAAAATAATTAGAAAGTAACAAAAAAATATGTCATCTACTTCATTTTGCTTTTATCAAATATTTGTATTGTAGAAATTCGTATGCCGTCAAGACGAACAAATGTGAATCGCACATTAGAACTTGCGCGCAGAATTACTTCTTACAATTACAGAACTGGTAAAGCTGCACCTAGAATAAGTAAAAAGTTTTCGGTGTGGACCAATGAAAATTTGAGACGAAACCAACTTCTCGAGGTATTCCTACTATATTTTTATGATTCATGTGATGCATGTTGATAAACGGGTAACACGTGCTTTGAGGCTTACCAGCACACGCCATTGATTAATTTTGCGCCTCTAAGTTTTGCGCAATCAAGGGAGGTTTAACTGAACTAATACAGATCACCTGGGCGGTGATTTACACACACAACTAAGCGGAGCAACAGTTGAGCTTAGGAAAGATGAAACTTTAGCAATATTGAGACTCACTCATATTTTATTTTTGCCTAGATAAAAAAAATCTTCCGAAGTTTAGACCATTAAAGTAGAAAGAATAAAGAAAAAGTTGTCTGATTGTTATCTTAAGAATTTAAAAAGTTGTAACGACCATCATATTTTCTGTTAACAGAGGCAGACATTGAACCAAGGAGACAATGTAGATTACTTGCGAAAAAGGTTGGCTAACATAAATTGTAACGAACCTAACAGTGGGTTATCAAAGTTGTCATACAACTCTGTTGAGAAAGGTGAGATGATGCTGTGTTTCTCATCAAGCTGGGAAATAACGAATATGTATGTGTACAATAAATTCGCGTGAGACTTTGTGAGGCAACTATTCAAGGGCAGAAACTTTGGTGGGCGTAAAAAAACCCAAATTTAGGGCATAAAATTTTGCGAGAGACCATCATATTTTGTAGATTAAAGAAAAATGTGGCTAAAGAAACTCAAAATTTTGATGTATTTTTACATTTTCATAAACATCGTTTGGCAACGTTTTTTACACTTGTTGCTATTTGCATGTTCGAAAAAGAAAGGGAGACATAAAATTTATCACGTTTCAACGTGCATGAAATGTTATTCGACAATCAAAAACTGCGAACCTTTCTGCCTCTAAGTAGATCACAATTATACAATAGTTTGTTTTTTCATTTAGATTCTCTCGGCGCTGAATCTAAAGTTCTGACCACGTTAAGTACAACGTCAATTAATTTTTCACTACAACGTGACGTATCACCTCATCAAAATACTAGGGCGTTTTCACCTCCAGGCATTCAAAGTCTAAAGATACCCGATCGCAAGAGATACCTGCCCAAACTCAAGAAAAAGAGTGACTTGCTCGTAGTATGTGTCATTTGTTTCGTATTCCGGTTAAAAAAAAAATAGAGTTAAGAAGGTTCAAAATAAACTAAAAATGGTAGCAGAAACGCTGTTTTGAGTTAAGGTTTCACGAAATAGCTATGTCTAGGCTATGTATGTACGAGGGGCGAACCTGTGGATTTTTCTACGGGTTAACGGCTAGTGGAACGTAAAAAGTACATTAAGTACTAAATACGATAACGACCTAAGTGAGTTCTTCAACTTCGATCTTTGTTAGGTTAGTGCCTGCTTATGTTTGGAAAAAAAGCGAAACGGACACAATCTACAATCTACAGACAAAGCCTATTGAAAATTTCTTTCTAAAACTATACTTAATTTTTTTTTCGCCGGCTGTAAAGAAACACACATTAGCTAAATTTATTTTCGCGAGTCTGATTCAAAAACTAGAACCTTGACGGAATAAATTTCCGTATCTGACGGAATTCGCGGAATGGATTTTTCTATTTGGTTACTAAGATTTTATTAAAGGTTGAAAGGGAAAGAGAAAGATTGTCATTTACGACGTGAAAATTATTACGACTCTTTCCTAATAAATAGTAAATTCGTGGAACAAATATTCCCTGTTTAGTCGGAAATATTAGATTTAAGTATAAAATAAATATTAGACATGCTTAAGGAATCCTGTTGATTTCAATTCATTCATTCATTTATTTTTTATTATTTTTTTAGGTTGGTTCACCAACATCCGAGTTAACTTTGCAGAAAAGAAGTTCAGGCAGTGCATTACTCCGACACAAATTTGCTAGTCAAGCTGAAATATTTGTCTCCAATGTTTCCAACAATCCTAATGTAAACACAGCACCAAATAATAACAGCTCCACCTGTTCGCCGTATAAAGTAACCGACAGAGCATCAAAATCGAATACATTGAAAGATAGTTTGATATCTCTTGGCGGTTCTGGGTATGTTGTACTTTAAAATAAAAAAGACGCAAATATTTTTAAGTTTTTAAGTGTTGCGATGATTTTTTTTATTGAAAGTCAGGAGTACAAGGTATAGGACCAAGGATAGTGTACATAATCTGCCTGTATTAAGAAAAAAAACTCAGATCTCATGAAAAAATGAAAGTTTTTTTGTCACCGTAGGATACTGACACATTCAGACATCGATCTCAAGGTAAGTATCAAGTAATACTTTAAAACCGTCCCTAACTTAAAGGTAACTCACAAATCGAGTGTGCGCTGGACGTAAAACTGACGACTCCCTCGACCTGAATATGTAGACAACAAATCAATTCAAAATAATTTTTTATTCCAAAAATGTTTTAAACGCCAAAGGATTTACTCTATTTTCTTTTTCTAACATCTAATTGACGTTTAGGGTACACATTTTGCAACTCAACCCCCCCCCCCCCACACCCCCTAAATGATCCTAGACAAAGGAAAAAAACGCGTCATAAGTTATTTTGACAATATGGCATCTAATTTCACAGGTTGAAGGCGACAATACTTCAGCTAAGGAAGTAACTTCAAGTCCGATCGTTTCGAAGCAAGTTATCGATGATCCGTCGCGCACGCGCGTTTCAACACCACAGTATTTATTTACTGAGGATGGACATGTAAATATTCAGATGCAGAAAGAAGAAACAGTTTTATAGATGATGTTTTCAAATAATTTTTAGAAATCTCCTTATCGTATGTCGTATATTTGGTCATACAAAGCGATCTTCCCCAAAATTACTCTCAACATCTTCAAACATTTGTATTCCATGACTGCTACTACTACGAAAAATTCAATATACACGCTGTTTTCGTAAGCAACAAAAATTTTTAGCTGGGGCAACCTCGATCCCAGGGCCTGTACCGTTTTTTTTATATGAGGATGCATATAAAAAAACGCTACAGGCCTTGGGATGGAGGTTGTAGCTGGGCTGCAATGTTGCTTTGTTGACTATTTTCTTGGAAAGATCATATTTTCATTTTTATAAATCGTTTCTTGTAAAAAGCATGTATTAGATATTTCGACGTGGTTTTAAATAATAGCCAATAGTTTTTAAATTGTTTCTAGCGTTTGTACAGGTTTATTTCACAAAAAGTGTTATTTATATGAACATTAAATATTTTACAATATTTGTTATTTTTTTACAATTTACAAAATTGTGCACTTTCCTTCGCTTGGTTTTTTCTTGTGTTTTAATTTTGGTTGAGGTTTTAGGGCGCTAGTTTCTACGGTGTATTTGCTAGATGTACCGCCCGGTGGCTTCCGTCTATTTGTTGACGTCACATTCAGTAACCCGGTGTTGATCGGGTTCATGTTTAAATCTGTGAATTTTATCCGATTTTGGATCAGTTATCGTCCCGTTTAATGCAACTCCAATTCATCTGTATCTAAAGTAAATAAAAATAGAGGTCCAATATTTTGTTTTTCTTCAAAAAGGTTGGCACTAGTGTAAAAATGTTAGAAACAGACAAGATTTGTCGGCAATTTTAGTACTGAAGTTTTGCCTAAAAAATCCAGCATTAAAAGTTTCTTATTTTTTTGAAGCTCCAGCCTCTAGTTTCTTATAAAAACGGGTTTCTTAAAAAATACGTAGATGTTTTCCACAACGCAAATTCATGTTTTTAAAAAACTGTTTCAAAACGTAGTTTCAAAACACTTACCTAAAAAGCGTTTAAAAATTCAAAACTGATTGCTCTCTCTATATCCGTCCATATGTCCATGAAGTCTGACAATTTCTTCAGAAGTACAGTTCGTAAAAGTTCACGCCACGCAATTATATTTTCTACACGAAAAAATTTCGCAAGTTCAATTACATAAAAACTATCTTGCTGTGATAAATTTTTCTTTTTTAACAATAAACGTGGATTTCCTTTTTTTAAGTTTTTTCAATAGCTTTCTTCACTAATTAGCTACGTTTATTTCACGTCAAACACAAAAAAATATAAAGCTTATAAATGTAAAAAAAACACCAGTAATTTAACTTTTGATCTAAAATGTTAAACGCGTCTCTTTTTTCGTGTGATTTATTTTATTATTTTTTGGCAGCAAAGTTGAAATAATTGTTGCCTTCTCTGTTTATTAAAGTTAGAAAACATTACACGTTTTGTAAACAACGCGCTCTTTCACAGTTTTTCAACGTTTCTTTTTTTTATTCAGTTAGCATAAATAATTTGCCAAAAACATCTGCGCTGCATATTCTCATGGCATGTTTATTTCCATGGTTACAACATGCATAAATAAGAAACAACTTTTTTCACATCGCTAGTGCCAGTCTTCAAGTTAGAGCTAAATTTTTCTTTATTTTTCTCCTTTAAACGCCGGCCCTTGCTGGCGTTAAATTTCGAAATGTGGCGTTAAATTTTGCAGCGTGGCGTTATGAGCACCGTAAATTTTTTTAACATGGTTTTACATGTGCGAGCCATATTGTAGGAACTTATTTTATCAAAAGCATGTAATATCTCGAAGCAGAGATAACTGAATTTGTTTGCAATTGACAGAATTTCTCTTGTTATTAATGTAGGAATGGAATTAGTTTGTAATAAGCAAGACAAAGTGTATATAAAGAATAAAATAAAAGTTGACAAGTTAGCTATCAACCATAAACTAAAAGCTAAAAAAACAGCCACCACCAACGAAGAAGTAAGTAAGCAGCAGGGAAGAGCAGACTGAAAAATAAACGAGGAACACGGTGTGCGGGGTGCGGGGAAACATGTCTTTTAGGATTTCGAACCCAGTCATTACCCCGATTGCAACCACTAAATATTATTCCATTCCTTCGGGTTTGAAAAGTCTTTTCTTTCTCCTAATTGTTTATTGAGATTTTAGCATCAATATTACGCTTCTTTTCGTAAAAAATGGAAAAAAGAACTATAGAAAAAAAGGTTCTTGACAATAGCTTTCCTTGAGTATAAAATACGTTTGAGTATAAAAAATGTAAAAACGTCAAGTAAAAAAGTTTGCGAATGAAATCTCGTTAACAGCTTTCGTAATAACGATTAGAGAAGGTTTGGGAACGAGTTTGAATCTGTGGCGTTGCAACTGTAATTTGGGACATTGATAGTTAGTTGTTACGAGTTGGAAACCAATACTATCCTCGCAGGCGAGATAGTAATAAACAGATTATAAACAAGTGCAGTAAATGATCTTCAAGAAGTTACATCGACAACTACATCAATGTCCTAAAACGGATCGGCAGCCTCATAAATAAACCCCGAAACAAGGACTATTTAGATCGGGCATACCGAATCTCACGTAGAATACGTTCGGATAATTACATAGTGTACTTGAAGTCTGCAGAAAATAAATGTAAAGTTGATAGAGTAAATTCTGAGTACGCCAGTCCATCGTCATCTAGTAAATAACGTTCAGGGCTGAAATGAAAACAGAGAGGAACATGAACATTCTTTAGTTCAGTTGCGCCTACCATGCACCTACTAACCTTGCATTAATTATCTAAATAAACGCCCCAATTGATAAGGGCGCATATTATCAAACGGACTCAGTTTTTAAACACGACTTTGTAAGTAAGAAAAGATGAGTTAACAATCTTCGACTCTTATATTGTGAGAAAATTTATGAAAATAAAGTTTTTATAGAAGTTCAACCTGATCACGCCCTCCCCCCCGCCCCCCCTCATTATGTACATTTCTCATTCACAATTGAGCACATTCATTTTTATTTACAAGAAAAAGGACAGCTGTAAGTTATTCAAAATAAAGAAGAATTTTTAAGTTTATATGTCAGACAAATCTTTTTCAAAGTTTTTATAATTTTATTATCAAACACATTTTAACAGCATTGTGACAACTCCCCATTATCAGAAGCTTGTGTTTTCGTAAAAAAAAATGTATCATTTTTTGTCATTTTTACTGACGGTTTCCCGCCTTTTTACACCAGAATCTAACAGAAATTTCCTCACCAATTTGTTTCAGCTACTTTACGAATTAAATAATTTAAGAAACCAGTAGCTAAAGTATCAGAGTGCGACTCCCTTATGTAAGATTACAGACTGCTCATGAAAGAAGCAGATATATGTTGCGCAATATATGCTTATAAGCATATATACTCCGCTGCTTAGTTGAACTACATACACAACTTCTTCCAACATGATTCGCGATTTTCTTCTTTTATTGCTGATTTTTATCATAGAAGATGGTGAGAAAATTGAACATGATTTGTTTTTTTTTATTTATTTGTTATTTTATGTCTATAGATGAATTCTCATTATATGCAGACATGTTTCCGAAAGCCTAAATTCCCGAAGCCTGCCTTCTTATCTTTCTGATTTTCTTGAATGTCCAGTTGGTTTGCTGTTTTTAACAAGAAACTTAGGAAAGGTTTTTTAAACAGCACGAGCTATTGTTAGTTACATCAAGGAATTGAAATCTAACTTAAAGAGTCTTTGGATTAATTTTGTGTTAGTGTGACACACAGAACGCAGATCAGTATCCCTAATGCTACCCTCCTGTCTCTCTTTCAACCCCTTGTTTCAATCTCACCCACTTGTTTTACCCTCCCCCGTTTGTTTCATTCTCACTCGTTCGTTTCATTCTCACCCGTTTGGTTAATTCTCACTTTGTTTCACTCTACATTTTCAACGTTTTTATACAAAACGTAAAATTACGTATTAATTTGATATCCGAAATATTTGGCTAATTTTTCTGACCCTGAATTAGTGTTTGATGTTTCAGTAATTACATGACGATTTTCATATTTGCGTCGATAGCACCTTACAATATGTCGCTAAAGCGAAACTCTTTTTCCTGGTATTGAAATATTGAGAATAGAACAGTAACGTTGAAAAAAAAAGTTGGTATTACATTAATAGTCGAATTATTTTAATGCGTTGAAGCCATAGCAACGAAGCATAAACAACAAAATTGACAGGATAATGATAATGGTTTCTTTCCATTTAGTTAACACAAGGAGTTGCACGGGTGCTCGTCGCACTGCTGTTTTATCGAAAGTGAAAGGCGGTATACCAGGTCTTGTTGGAGCGTTCATCCCTTCGTGTTCACGAGAAGGACTTTGGAGTGAAATTCAGTGTTCCGGTGAATCAGGCTTTTGCTGGTGCGTCCGCAAAACAAATGGTGAAAGCTTATTGGGCTCTAGTCTGAGGTTCGAGAGACCGTTAAATTGTTCTTCGCGTAAGTATTTTTTACACTTTAAATGTTAATTTGATAAATAAAAATGAACAAGAAAAATGCCAGTCAAAATGAAAAAAACGCAAAATTTCGGCTCAAAAGGGTGTGTAGAATGCTAGTGCGCGTGCGTACAGATGTGTGACGCATGCGCAGTCATGACTGCGGTTGCTTTTAACTCCTTAGAAGATTTCAAGCTTTCATACTTATATACATTTTCGCGAATTTTGCCAGTTTTGCAAAAATTATCGGGTAATTCGTTATTCGTGAAATTTGTGAAATTAATTCCCATAAAATTTGGAATTTTTTCGAGTTTTTGAAAATCAATTTACGATATCTTTTTCATCTGATTTTCTAGCACTTTAGTTATAGATATGTATATCTATTTCAGTTTTAACGGTATTTATTTTACGTTTTATATAGAAAAAAACTCTAAAAACGGTATAAATTGAGAGAAAAAATGCTGTCAAATTCTTTCTCTCAAAATTTAATCTCGAAAATATGACTTGCTTACTGTGCAAAAATTAGTTATCGCGAAAACTTTTTTCCGAAAATTACCTCGTGTAAATTAATTCTTTCGAAAATAAAATACTTTAAACTTGTCGACACAGATGTAGATGTAAGCAGTGTTGACTTTTCTACCAGTTGTCTACTAATTGATCAACCTCGTTCCCAGGGCAATTTGCCTTTTTAATTAATTTAATAGCCGCTCTATAAGAACGGCTCAGGGGTCAAGAGACCCTGGAGACGAGAATGCTAATTAATTTAAATATTTTTTCTGACATTTCATGTAGCATGCGTCAAAAAGCGACATTCTGCTATTTTTCTAAATGCAAGATTCAACATGGTTCCATTCGTTCCACAGTGCGAGAAAGATGGCAGCTACAGTTCAAAACAATGTGATTTGAACAAAAAAAAATGCTTTTGTGTGAAGAATAAAGACAGTGGAGAGGCAGACCAATCGACGTTTACAGATTTTAGTACTGAAGGAGTATTCTCCTCGCTACAATGCTAACACAGAGATAAATAATTTTTCCGAACTTTTTACGAAAATACTTTTCATCTAATGATCTAAACATAATTTTGTTGTTGTTGTTGTTTTCAACACCTTAATTACCGCAATGCCCCTTAGATTTGAAGAGAGGGGCTTCTCTTGAAAGCCGCTTCTAATAAATTCCCCTTTTAAAGGGAGTTTATATGAAGGAGAAAGAATAAAATTTACATTATTTAGAATTTTAAGAACGCCCTATTAGACACGCCCCTTAAACAAGTAATTTTATAAGTTTAAATCAAATTGATGAAGGCAATATTTTCATTAAGGTAAGAAATTTTTTCTGTCTAACATTAGTGCCGAAAGAACAAAAAAAAGTATTAGTACCAAAACCTTATACGAAGGCCTTGCTATAAAGGGTCACGAAGTTAGTTTATAATAATTCTATATTTTCGTTCGTAAAACGTAACAAACAAAAACCTCTATACATGTCTGTGACATACCATACCAAGAACATAGACAACAAAATATATCATAAACAAAACACAAAACACAAGACATGGTAACTGATATATTTCCTCACAAGACACCTATCACGATCTTTGCATCTGGACTATAAAACCACATTTGCAACCATGCTTATAAAAAAAAAAGAATGTAGAAAAGATGAAACAAGAAAATGAAAAATTTCATAAATTATTAAACATAAATTTCTCTGCATTTTAAAACGTGATGTAGCATAGTCTTTTTTACCATGTAAGGTAAACCTGTTCGATATATTATCGGTTCGATATTTTCTAAAAACTAATGAAAATGCTGGTCAAGCTTTCACCAATCATTAACCACAATGCCAATAACCACGTGATTTACAACCACCAATAACGTACGTATATAATAAATACAAACAATAGAATTCCGACAGCTGCATACTTGGCATACACTGATCTCAAGTTCAAATATTTCGCATCTTTTTTGTATTTTTCGCTTTGAAATCTCAACTGGCCTGCTTTATCATCAAGAACTAAAAAATAAATAAAATTTTGAAAAAATTATTTTGAGAAACACAGAATAAGGTTTTTTACAAATCAATGTAAAAAGAAAAGAAATCAAGAAATACAGAAGTCTGAAAATTCTTATAATAAATCTTTTAATAAATATTGTAATAAGCATTGCACTAGTATTTCCCGCAGAACATACAACAGTCTAGCAATAACAGAAACAAATATAATTGATCTGAAAGCAGACACATCCAATATAAAAAACAAAAATATTTTACCAGACAAATTTTCTCCTCTTTGTAAAACATCATCAATATTTTGGATCATAATTTTTTGAACATCTTGTAATTCATCATTAATTCGGTTTAAATTTCTGTTTCTTCCACTACGACCATCGGCAAACGTCTTCTTTGCTTTTTGCATATAATTATCTAAAAAAAATGAAACACTCCAAAGAAGGTGAATCTTCTGTTTCACCGTGGAGGCCAAACATTTTGAACATGTATGAATGTGAATTATCAAACCATATATATGTATGGGTGCACTCATAGAATACTATGTAAAAATTTTTACACAACTAAAAAATTTGTGCTCAGTCTACCGATTTGTGCTCAGTCTACCGATTTGTGCTCAGTCTACCGAAATTTGTCCCAAATTTTTATCTGCTATAAAATGACCAAATTTCATGAAGATTTTTTTTTAGTAAAATGAAACTCTGAGTTTTCAGCTTTTCAGATTACTAGACAACACCAACACATCGATGCATTGATCACATCAGCCCTAAAAAAATATATCATCCTTACCGAATTCTATGAAACAATATGGCCTAATTGCTGTTGGAACTTGTCCACCATATTGTGTAAAAAATTCATTCTGTATATCTTCCAAATAACTGAAAGCCGTCCTCTTTGAAAATGATTTTTCGGTTAAGATAAGATAACAAACTCCATTCTCCATACTGTAACTGCAAACAAAAATAAATGCAATTTTAAGAGTTTCTCCAGTTTATTAAGGTTTTAAGTGCATGATTAAATGCGAATATATCAGGAAAAAGATATAGAAATTCGATAACACAGTAGTAGTACGTATCGTATCTGTAACACCTTAAGGGAAGATAAGAATGCAAAAAAAAAAAGGATTATGTATTTGTCTAATATTCCCAAGTTTGAATTTTAAATCAGGATGGTCATTTGCAATCTCTCGCTCTGCATTTAGTTTTCTCCCTAATCCAGTTGATTTTTTTCAGACCATTGCACAGACAAACACAATAGCCATCGAAAGTTACTGATTTGCTATCTTTATTGATTCTACAGTGCTTATTCGAAATCGTTCATACAGCAACATGAGCAAATTTTGATGTACAAGTTTTGCAAACTTTAATTCCTCATTCTTTTCTCTTCATCCCTATTGTTTCAAACTTCTGCATGAAAAGAAGTGCAAGTGAAAATAACAACAAAAAAGGTCACAAAATTAAGCAATGCTAAATAAAACATGTAACAGCATTAACGAAAGTTTTAACTTACTGAAAAACATAAGGTCCAGTTTCTATACTACAGCGGGCAGGAGATCGTTCAGTTAGTTTTCGAAAAAGATTTTTAGCCTGGCTTTGATATTCTTGAATATTACGACTAGTCTAAAATGCAAAAAATACAAGAATTTAAAAACCATGCAACAGAGAACACCTTTGCTAGAAAACAAAGAAAGTGGTATGTTTTTATCTTACTAGAAGATGAAGATTTGCAATTCTTTGTGTCACATTTTTCATCCAGAAAATATTTTTGTGCAGAATTTGTTTGTTCTGCAGAATCCTGAGAATGAAAGGGCTTTCTCAAATACTTCTTAAACACCTTTTGTTGTATAGATTGACATATTTTTTAGTTCAAGTTTTCACATATGTTCAACCTCATTTATAACCTTGGATTCATTTTAACTGTTAATTGTCAATGCTTGTTATACAAGAAGTAAAAAACAGTGATGCACAATGTATTAGTTCAAAATTCTTGGCACAAATGGAGAATTTCCTTAGTTCGAGAAATAATTTAAATTCTTATTACATGCTTTAAACACATTTGAAAAGTGTAGACAAAAAACTTTGTAATATTGGTTTTAGTTTGACGATAGACCATGGCGGTTTTTTAAAAATAGACATTTTCAGAGAACTGAACAAACTTAAAACAAATCCGCATGAAGTGAGTTTTTAGCTTAACTTCAGACACATGTTTTTTACATGCTGCGGTCTAGGCACAAGCACCTGGTCAATTTTAACACCCTCAATAGAGTTTAGTTCCTTGAAAATTTTGACTGACTTAAGGAAAATAACTCTTAAAAGATATTTGCATATTCTTTATTCTTTTATTTGTATTTGTCACAGTGTTGATCCTTACCCCTTAACTGGCCATATGCATAAAAAAGACAAAAAACTTTTGTTGACAGCCCCTTAGTACTCCCTACTACTCTAGTATCTTTTGACTAATGCTGATGGCATAGCAGAGTCCATATATGTTTCTGTGAGGTAAATCATCTAGATTGTCTCACTTTCCATCAATTGAGGGAAGGAGGGGGAAGCACATCACAGTTTTAAACACCTGTATGCTACATCAAAGTACCTGCATTGATGTAGCATATACCATCCTTATTACATGATTATCTAAGCAAATGGCCCTAGCAATAATCTGGCAACTCTACTTGCTACATAACTTTATGGTTTTGACTATAGGGTCTTAACACAACTTTGCAAAAAATGCTGGCGAATAGGGCAAGTGTTTGCACAGGGTCAAACAAAAAATAAATAGGCTGAAACGTCCTAATCTGGTGATTTATGTCTCAATTTGTGACGTGCTTTATTCTAATGTGAAAACCACTGGAATTATTTCTAAAGCCTATTTTATGACTAAAATTGTTATAATACTTGCCCACTTGTCTCACATGTAGCTATTGGTTGCTTCAAATATCGCTATGCATCTTTTTTTAATGCTCAAAAAGCAGACGCAACATTTGGAAAACTTGGTGAAGCGGATTAATAAAGAGGATCTGTGAAGAAGAGCACACGTAGCACTTAAAATTTTTTCTTAAAAATATTCTCCAGCCTGTGTAGTTTAATAAAATATATAAGGTTTCATTTCTATTCAATGAATAGTTACAAAGATAACAATAGATTGAAATGTTATATTACCCCCACCTCACAAAAATTTCGGTACTGGTGAAATTAGTAATGTGAGATCCTACACTAAAGCTAAGGATATCAGGTCATAGCTGCATGTGCTGCCAGTGACAGGGAACAGGGAACGTTAACTGAAAAGTGGAATCACGTAATTTAGACATTCCTTATATTTGTTCGGGTGAGTGAGGCCATTTGCGCTCAAAACAAAGAATTACCGATATTGATCATGTTAGTAAAGAACAATAGAAGTATATAACCAATCAAAAGCACTGTCAGTATTTGTTTGCGACCCAGCGTAATTTTTTTTCAAATTTACTATTCTGATTTTTCAGTGGTAATAAAATTATGCTGGGACTGCTGGCTACCAAGTTCCTAAATCAATATTTTAACTATAAATATATTTAAATAAAGTTAACTATATATAAATATATTTCCTTTTTGATGTAATATCTAAAACTTATATTTTAATACATAATGTATTTAATCAGGAAGAAGACTCAGAAAGGTAGGTGACTAAAACCTTGCACAAAAAAAACCAACAAACATCCATCGTCATTCGGTATTACTAAACTATGGAACTACCCAGAACCACCCAGAATCAACCAGAACCACATATAATCAGCCAGAACCACCCATAATCAGCCAGAACCACCCAGAATCAGTCAGAATCACCCAGACTCAGACAGGACCACTCAAACTCAGACAGCTAGCTATAATTGGAAATAAAAAACATGTTTCATGCCTTGAGACTAAGTACTATTGATGTTACTATTACGATTAAGGTCAATCCAGTGTGTGAAGTTTTTTGTGCATGTGTTTTACCAATCTTGTGGTTGTGAACAATGGCTTTTTAACACTGTTTATATTGTTTTACATGTAAATAAAAACATCTAAATAAAAATCCTAAGCCTTAATTCGACCGACCATCATGACAGAGGAGTAGGGAGAGGAGTTAGACTGGCAAAATTACTGCTGCGCTATATTAGCGTTTCATCCACAGAAATAAAGGTGGATTTACTAGAAAGGCGGGAATATTAGAGATTACTTTTTCATTAAAGCATTGGAATTGCTATGCTGCTGCTGGATTTACTAGAGAAGCGGAACAACGCTTACGCTCAATTTTTATACTGACTATGTACAAGTCTGAAAAAGTACCCTAAAAAGGAGCATGATGTGATACGATCCTCACACTTGATGTTTTTAACTAAAGAACATTCTTTACTATCAAATATATTTCTCTGTAGTAAATACATGGATTAGTTTTCACATGGGAAAATAATGTTTGCGAAAAATCTTACTGTGAAAGATTTATTTGCTTTCCGTGGATTAATTTTCGCAAGGACAAAATTTAAAAGTGTTAATTTTTTCTTCCAAGGAAATATGAATATCGAAAACACAATGTCCAGTGCAACATACGTGGTTGACTAAAAATTTTAAAAAGGGTTAAATTTCCCCGCCACATATATATTTAAACTCGAAATATTCTTTTGGGTGTACGTCATTCTCACTTTATTTAAGTTTTGCAGCATAGACATCGAAAAAGCGAGTCCAGCGGCGCGGTTGCACATGTCATTTAAAATTTACCGTGGCTGATTAGTACATCTTGTACCGTAACTTGTTCGACAAACTTTGATGAGACTCGATCCGTAAGGCCTAGAACGTTTAAACACTTCACAAAGACTCGACTTGACTTTTAAAGCTAAGTAAATATACAGACCAGATTCTCTAAAACGTTCGGCCAAACATTTATAATTTGAAATGTTCGGACTTGCGGACATGCGGCCGAACATTAAAACGTTCGGCCGAGTGTTATGACATTCGGCCGTACATCTTAAAGGTTCCCTGTTACGGGACAAGATGTACTTATCAGCCACGGTAAAAATTGGCTGGGTGGTTCTGGGTGACTCTGGCTGGTTCTGGGTAGTTCCATAGTTTAGTAATACCAATCGTCATTTTATGATCCAATCATTAAACAAACACTAGAAAAAAAATTTCAAGTTCCACTGAAAGAGCCTGAAAACGAAACGGAAAAGTCGGAGAAAGAAAAGATGATGATATTTATCAAGTACCGCGGTAAGCTTACAGGTAGATCCGAGAAAGCACTGAAAAGGTTAAAAGCTCCATGTCAAGTTATCTTAACATTACAAAAGTTGAAAACTGTTCTACCTATCCTAAAACAACCAGTTGATATGCCTTTTCAAAGTGGTGTGGTCTATGAAATTTGTTGTCTGCAATGTAATTCGCGCTATGTTGGTCAATCAAGCCAGCATCTTATCACCCGCATTAACGAACATTCAAGAGTTTCAAGTCCGGTGGGCTTACATTTCAATAGCTGCGAATGTATACTATCAATGGAAACAGTTAAATTTTATCGACCTCGAAGTCTCAACGGCACTTATTGATTTTAGAAGCCCTTTTTATAATTAACATTAAGCCACCATTGAATACAAAAGACGAGTTTAAAAGTCACACTCTTTTGATAAAATTTTATTATCATTTTAATATTATTTAGTTTAGTGAACGTATATATGTTGTAGATACTTTTGTTTTAATCTGTATTAACCGATTTTACTATTATTTTAGATTTTACCTGATGATGACTTTAAAAGTCGAAATATATGGTGATTGAAAATTGTTGGTCACTTATAACCAAAAAAACACAAATCAGGTCACTTTTCTGTCCTAATCAGAAAGACGATTGGCATTCCTGTACTGATAGTACAAAAAGTCTACAGCATTCTCAGTACTTTTACTAAAAGAGTTATTATAAATCTAGTATACCTGCTCGTCAGAAGGCATCGATGCAGCCAAGGGCAATCCATCAACAGTTCTCGCAATCATTGTCAATAAAGCCATTTTGAGGGTGATAAAAGCAAAATACAAGACTTTGTGCAGTAAAACCAGAGTTAACAAACCCTGCTTGTACTAATTCTTAGCAACTGTAACTCATAATTGTCAAAAATGATGCTTAGTTTTAGCTACAAAATAAAGAAACCAAAAGTTCGTCACTTTTGACTGCGTGTCGCAACTCGAGCTACCATGTTTGTGTATATTTTGGGACTCCCTGTGTAAGTAAACGTGGAAAATGCATGCGTCGTAAATGCCAAATTTCTAAGAATTTTTTTGCTTTCACTTTCTATTTTTAAAGTGTCTCTTGGAAAAAAATAGGAATAACGATTCTCACTTCAAAACTCTTAAAAATATATTGCAAAGGATTTTATCACAAAGAACTCTGGCCTGGGACCGAAGCATAAAATAAGAAATAGCATTTTCTAGCAACCGAGGCTTTTGAAGAAAACTTAATTGGGGAAAGTTACAATTTCGTCCTTTTGTGACGAAACTCTTCATTTTTTCTCTTATGAAACCCGTACAATGTTCTCACGAACAGGAATGAACCAGAAGAGTTAACTACTAACTTATTGCGCTCCTAATTTACCTTGCTGAGAACGAGGTTGTCTCGGTAGGTACATTCAAATTTAATTTATATTGGTTTGACAGGATCAATAACGCAGCCATCTCGAGTTGCTCAATAGCCAAATAAACGCCCTTCTTTATCCCTCACCCTTGTTTCTGCCTCGCGCATTGTGTTTATCCGCGAAAGTAAATTTTAAAAAATTCGCCTTTTCCGCAAAAGTTTGTGCCTGTTAGTTTACGCTCCAAAGTAATATACCCAGTGCTATATACTATCATAGTTTCTTCTATAGACTATGATACTATTGATATTAGCATAAAAAGGATCGCTAAAATAAGTCATCAACAAAGGAGGTTGAAGGAGATAAATTGCGTCAATTAAGCATCTGTTTTTTTAAAAGGCAGTTTGAGAACGCACTCTGGATCTTACAAAACAGGAAATCTGCAGCCTTGAATCATACATTCTTTTAAAGAGACTGGGAACCTTTATGTTTCAGCTTTTAATCATTTTTTATACTGCATTTTTATACTGCATTTAATCATCAAGGCGCCTTATGAAATTAGAGTACTTAGCCTTTTAGCATAATCTGAATAAACAAATTTAAAAAGCACTTTACCGCCGCACGAAGTTACTGTGTAATGTGGGGAAAAATTATGTTATAGTTCTTATGTTATGGTCCTTTTGTTGCGCATTTATTATAATTTTAAATTTTTTCCTCTTTAGTAAATTTATCTAAAAAAGTACCCCGAATTTCAATTGCATTCGAGAAGACATTCAATTTCAGTGGTCTTTAAGCTTTTCAATGATTCAGTGATCTAATTTTTCCTACAATCACGACCTACAATAAAATAGAAACTACGCTGGTTACTGACTTTATAGTAAAGTAAATCTAAAACAATTTCAGGACTAAATTGTACTAAATATCAAAAAAGCAACAATGTCTGATAAATACAATTTGTACAGTAAAATCATTAAAATCTGTTTTCCAGTTCTTCGTCATTTATCGATTTATTGTACTTGTTGAGCACGTCTAACTCAAAGGCAACGCTGGCATGCCACTATGGTTTGCTAAATCACATTTTTAAGGGAGCTCCTTGATACAGCTGTTCATACACTTCGCCTGAATAGTCAGGCCACACGCAACGTTCATTACCTCCAGCCACCTTCTTTAGCTCTCTTCTTAAACTTTTCAAACATGTAATCATCGGTAGTATCAGGTTTATTTCTTTTTTTGACTTCATTTGAACTCATAACTTTTTTCATGAATTTCGTATCAATTGCGTTTTCGACAATTTCACCTCCTACGGTTGGGCCCTTATCAACAACAGTGTTCTGTAGTTCTAATTTCTTCTGTTGTTCTTTCCGTTTTTCCTTGTCGAAAGCTTGCTTTTCGTCGTAGAATCTACTATGATGCATAAAGTTCGATGCCATGTTTGTCGGAACAAACGACGTTTGTTGTTTTTGATTTTTGCTGTCTTCGATAATCTTCATTTTAGCCTCTTCCGTTGCTTCAATATTTTTGATCTTTGCCTCAATTCCTTAAAATGTTCATGTATATCAAGGTAATACATATTTCTAACAAATGACCCTTAAAATAACAAAAATAGGTGCAGATTTAAATACCTAAATCTACTTCTGGAATTCCAGATAACATTTGACTAGATAACATTTCTTCAGATTTCATGATTTTTGATTTAACGTTAATGTTGTCTGGTAACTGATACAGTAAGTCTTCCTTCGTAAGAGCACTATAAAAGAACATCCTCGTTATCTACTTACTGCTTTCGTGGAATACTGCCAATGCTGATATTGACACAAATAAAAAAAACATATATGCTTTTTTGGTCTCTGCATGCACAAATTGCATGCACAAATATGCTTTAATGTAAATCGGATACGAAAAACACAAAACGTTTCTTGTTTAAACTCAGTTTAATCTCTTTAGCCATTCGCTGTTTACAATCCTTAAAGATTTATATCCAAGATCCAGGACGCAAATAAGAATTTCAAAAGAAAAACTTTGGGAATCAGGTTGAATATTATTCATACAAATTATAATATATATAAATAGCAGCTGTGAACAGTGTATATGACTGAATTTAAACGAGACTAACTGAATTCAAACAAAAAACTGGTGCAAAATAAAAACATTACATGCGCAGAACAGCTGAGATGATGACTATATAGATAAACGTTTTCCATACTTTTAATAACAAAAATCAAATATTTAAATGAAGTTTTTACCGTTCTTCATCTGTGTCTGTCTGCTCTCCTTTCTTTTTACGTAGTCCTTCCTCGATATATTTTAGCAGCTCAACATCTTCATCCCTTTGGTTGGTTTCTGTTGAAAAGTTAGTTCCTATTGATGTGAGATCTCTTTCCTTAGATACAGCCATTTCAGTCAACCCACCACCAGATTTTAACTTAAATGGGTCATCATGCTTTGCTTCAGAAGCTACTTCTGCTTTCTTTCCAACCAACAGAGATTCTGCACTTACTCCTTTAGGTCTGGAACGGAATTTCTGCAATTCTTTTCGCTCTTCAATAGATGTTAAGACAGTGTCAGCTTCTTCTTCATCCTCATCATCATGCACAGCTTGTTTCCGTCTATAATTTCTTTTTTTACTCATCTTTCATTTTATTAAAACTAAACTATAAATAATTAAAAATATATAAAGAATATTTTCTGTGGAATTGTTTGCAAAAGGCTGAATTGTAAGATTTTGGATTGGCCAAAAGAATTTAGGCATTCTCCACTTGTCCACCTGCTAAAACATTCAAAGTAACTTTACAGCATTGAAATTAGTATTATATTGACACAAAAGAAGAAAGATTCAAAGCAAAATTTTGAGATTTTTTGCCTAAAATCATAAAATTTAGGGAAAGGTTATGCCTGTGTATGTTTAAATATAGGCTGTTAGCAAAAGTCAATTCTAACATTTTTTTAACTGGAATTTTGTTGGGTAAAAAAAACCCACTACCCATTTTTCCTTCTGAGAATGTTCCTTGTAATAATCTTTACTTCAATTAACACCTATTGCAAAAGTTAACTGTTGAACATTCACTTATACTTTTTGACTCACAAACGTTTCTTTCTTTATATTATGATGCTAACTTTCACCTTTCTTTCTATTATGTTCTCTTCATAATATGGAGCTAGACATTTAGCTCAAGTTAATTTTAGTGACTGCAGTAACCTCTGGGCTTGTAGAATGTCAAGGTGTCCACTTATTATTAACTCTTTATTTTTCTGAAATTTCTGACATTTTTTGACCATCTATTTCTAATGGAATTCTCATACTATTGGAACATTGAATTATCTTGAAAATATAAATTTTAATAACAAACATATTCATAAAACAGATTGGTTAAAAATTAATGCTAATTCTTGTCAAAAAACAATTCTAAAATCCTTGACCATTTAAACTGGAAATGCTAGACCTTTTTCAATATTTTATAAAAATACCAAATTTTCCTGACATTTCAGGCCTATCAATAAGAAAAAAGGACCTGCGCGATAAATCACGCGCCCCAAGCTTTAATAACTTTGTTTGCGCGAGCAATCCTAATATACAGAAATTACGAGAAATTTCAAAAAAATAAAGTCAGGGCAAGATTTAAACGCTAAAGTCCCAAGACTGAAGGTTTAAACAACCTGTATCTCAGCTGAAATAAGTTAAAGAAATGTCTGGTGTATTTATGTTGACTCGATTTTAATCTACTTTTTACGAAACACAACACTTGTTTAGTTTCAGATAAATACACAGTAAAAAACAAACAAATAAAAAATTAAATAAAGTATTTTGCAACTTAAACTTTTTTTCTTGAAATCGTCAACATATTAACAAGTATAACTAAAAATATGTTTTTAAAAAAGTTTAAATGGGCAGGAAGCAGTCCATAAGCTCATACATGGGTGGCGGTCCATAAGCACCCATTAGGTTGTTCTTTTTCTCGTCTTTGTATTCACATATCGTTTTCTTTTCCGTATCGCTGTGCCAAAGAAGCCAAAAATAGTATTCCTAACTAAGAGGTCTAGTAACAAAATAGATAGAATGGATAAATTAAAAGCCATAGTTTGAAATCTTCATATTACTCGCTGTGAGTGAAGGTGGTATGCGCGAAGTAGGCTTAAAGTTATAACAAGAGAACGATGTTTTGTAGTGTTGTGACTAGCGTAAGTTGGAGTCTGCTTTTGATTAGTAAGTAATTATTAGAAAAACAAATTCAGTTTAAAAATCAAGATCGCTCAGCTAGCTAATTTTTTTGTAGAACTGGGGGAGCAATTAATGGCTCAGCTATTAATCTCATTTCTTAGAATTGGGCGCGCCTTTGCCCCTTATTGATAGGCCTGCATTTCACCAATATTTCTGAAATTCCTGACAATTCCTGATTCCCTGAATGTCACACTAGCTTTCTTCTTGGAATTTACAGAAAATTTTAGAAAGCTTATGCACCTGTAATAAAGTTATTTCACAGAGTGGCCATATTTTGGCTAGTTCCTTTTGGAGTATTGCCTCACTACCCTGTACCTGTGATCATTGTTAGATCTCAGGCCTTTGTATTGCCATAGTGTTTTTGCCGATGACTACATTTTTCCAAAGTCCACAGAATTAACTTGTGTAGATTTGGAAGATTCAGTAATTTTAGCAGAGGCAAAATAGTCTCAAGAAAAAGTATTTAAATAAGCAAAGAACAATGTAGGAAATCAAAGTACTAAGAAATGAAGAATTTTACAGTAGAAATTGTTGCAGATACAAGAAATGAAAAATTCTACAGAAGAAATTTTCGTGCATGAGAAATTTTTAAAATTTTTGCAGAACTTATTTCTGTGGATTAAGGCCAAATTCTTCAGCCCTCATTTTTTATCAAACTGGGCAACAAACATTCTAAACTATTTGATTTGTTTAAAACAAAAAGCAGTTTTTATGACCAGTTTTTTTTGTGTGATTTTTTCTGCATATAACTACAGGAAGTAGAAGTGCATCCAGTGAAATTTTCTTCACAGAATACCTATAATGATTGCAGGATTTCTGAAAACAGCTAAAATTTCTGGTCATTGACAAATGTATAAAAAGACACAGCGGTTTTGAATTATTTTTTTTATTAGACAATTTTTATTAGATGTTGATGTACATCAAGGTTCTGTACTTAGTGCTTTGTTGTTTGTTTTAGTCTTAGAAGTGCTGTCAATGGAGTTCAGAACAGGTTGTCCATGAGAGTTATCGTATGCAGATGATTTGGTTCTCATAGCGGAGTCGATGGAAGAATTAGTTGAAAAGTTTCAGAAGTGGAAGAAAGGACTAAAAGAGAAAGGGTTAAAGTGGCCTTGAGGAGTTTGCAGGAAAGGGGTTGGTAGTAACTCAATTTTTTGTCAGACTTGTAAGCCTTGGGTACATAAGAAGTGCAGTGGTATTGAAGGAAGGTTAAAAGCTGACATTCAGTTTGTATGCAAGCATTGTAAATGTGAGATTACAGACAATGAAGTATTTCCAGCTTTAATGATATACAATAGTAGCTCATTAGAGATAGTTGAGAACTTCTGTTACTTAGGTGATATGTTGGGTAGTGGAGGGGATGTTGGAAGAAGTGTTACTTGCAGGATAGGTTCTGCTTGGAAAAAGTTCAGAGAGTTACTTCCTCTGTTGACTAGCAGAGTCTTGACAATTGAGTTAAAAGGTAGGTTGTATAAGGCCTGTTTAAAAAGTCTTATGCTGTACAGTAGTGTGACATGGGCAGTGAAGCATGAAGGTCTTGTCCTTTTAGAAAGGAATGATATGAGAATGGTTAGGTGGATGTGTAACGCCAGTCTGAAAGACAGAAATAGTTCATATGAGCTAAGAAGCAGACTAGGTATCCGTAGCATTAAAGATGTTATCCAGATAAGATGATTGAGTTGGTTGGGACACTTAGAAAGAATGGAGGAGGATAATTGGGTAAGGAAGTGTAGAGATAGTTGATAGTTACTGGCGCAAAGCCCAGAGGTAGACCAAGAAAGACATGGTAGGAGGTAATAAGGGCAGACTTGATGCAGAGGAATTTGAGTTCAGATCTAGCAAAGTCTAGATCAGATTAGAAGAGGGTCATTAATATACCCCATCCAACCCATGGAGGATGGAAAATTGACGTTAAGCCGAGAATGTTGATGATTAGAGCTTTTAGCTGCGGAAACAGAATTACAAAAATAATTCAAAACAACTTTGTCTCTTTTTATACATTTACAATTATGCCGTTTCTTACATTCATGGACAAATGTTAATAGACCAATCAACATGATGATGCATTTGCATTTTACTTTAAACGTTTTCAATTTTAAACATTACACTTGCCTTTTTTTATATCCTTATAGATGAGTTGCGAATGTTTACAAAGTTCTGTATATGTGCGCGCATCTTTACAGGCAATAAAAGAAGGACAACATAAAGAAAATTGACTATTTCTTTTAATTTATAGATTTAAAGAATAAACGATCTAAAATGAGTTGGAATTGGTTTTTCTGAACTATAATTTTCTCTTTTTAAGATCAAGTTTTAATTATTTCAAAAATAAGTTGCTTTTTTGACTTGATTTTTTTATTGTTACAGTCTGTTGTTTATATTTCTTACCTGTGTGCATGCGTGTGCATGTCCATTGTTTTAGACGCAAAATCAAAACAACTATGTCACGCTGCAACTCATCTATAAGGATTGGGGGAGGTGGAGCCAGTTTACTGGAAGGAGGTTTTGTCTGAACAAGATAGACAAGAAGGAGTGAAAAAACTATGGCCAATTTTTAATCAGGGAATATAAACCTATACTTTACAGGTGAAAAAGCTTGGGGATAGACCTTTTTGAATGTTTACATTTTCCGTGGTAAGCCCTTTTGGCTTTAACAATTGCGTGGCAGGCAAAAAGATGCGGGCGCTAGGTGAAGCGAGGTCTTTTTTAGTCTGTTTCTTCGCACAAAGGTATCATTACGACTTTATATGAATATATGTCAATCAGAAGTTATCCATCTACACTTGATAATAGTTTAAACCCTCAAAAATGTTTCCGTAGAAAGAAATGGGCTAAAAAAGACCTTTTTTCAGCAAGCTTCCACATCTTTCTACCTGCCACGCAGTTGTTAGAGCCAGAAGGGCTTACCCGCCGAGAATGTAAACATTTAAAAAGGTCTATATAGATAGCCCCGCCCCAGTTAGGAGAAAATTCAAGGAAACATTTGTAAAATTACAGAATTCTAGGACTTTTTTCAAATACAAGTACAAAATTGCAGGTCTTTTCAGGGCACTTTTTAAACTCCATGTCTGTCCAGCCAGCAGAGCAGGACCTGGTGTGGTTGGGGATGGGGGAGTACACGGGGAAATATTATTTGAGAAATTGTCCGTTTCTTCTAATTTCTTTCCTAAAAAAAGTGCTAACATCATCACTTAAGTGACCTAAAACGATTTGTATGCTTTTTCTAGTTTGTCAAGCCTGCAATGTCTGCTGGATAATTTTCGACGACTTTCGTACTTTGGGGAAAACAACAGGACAGGACAGATGAGTATCGTTACTTCAGATGCCATTATGGTTCCCCAAAACACTGCAAGAAACGTTGCTTTCTAGATTTACTGACTTTGGCATGTTTTTTACACTTTATTTAATACCTCTTATACTTCTACGGTTTATCGTGAAATAATCGAAAAATGTGTTTTCTAGCAGGAATGGTCAAATTTCTGCAATCTTGTAATTTTTAAACATTCTTCAGTGCATGAAATAAATAACATTGTCGGTCTGCGTATTAAACATATCAGCCAGGGGGGAGGTCTCATTTAATTTGTGAAATTAAAAATTCTCCATTTAACTAAGAATATGAAGCATATAAAAACTGAAGAAATAATACTTAATAATCAAGTAAGGGAAACTTAATGGTTTTTATAACTCGAAGTTATGATGTTTTGTTTGTAAAAGTTTACTTAATTTACGCCCTGGTTAGGGTCAGCTGATACGACAAAGTGAAACCGTATCAAATTTATGGTAGCTACTAACCAAGAAACCAGTCACCTGAGACGACAGAGCAATAAGGAACTGCCGCTTGCTCAACTATCCAAACTACTACGATTTCCCGGTAGTAAGAAAAATTACGCTGGGTCTCCTGGCTACTATCCATCTTGTCTCTTTCTTCAGAGTGAATGTTACCATAGCCCCGGGTTAACCCAAGCCATGTGAGGGAAATTGGGGAGATGGCACACTGTGCGGGCCGTTGGATATTGCCGGGAGTAGTCTAGTAGAGCGTGGGCCCTACTAATTGGGTCTGCGTAGCTCAAAATGAGCATTAAATACTTTAGGACTCTCCATCTAAGCCATGGCCCCTCCTGGAAATAATAGACAGGGTATATCCCTCGATATTTGTGAGGCTAGCCATGTAAAATATGCACATCTATCTATCTATCTTTTTTATTTTCTATGCTGTCTTTTTTCTGGTTTACTAGTAGAAGATAGCTAGCTAGATTAAAATTAGGAAGTTAGCTTTATAGTCATAAAAATAACTGGTAGCTCTATCTATAGCTAGCATGGTTTGTAAATGCTTGTTCTGCCCAGATTGCAAAAACAGCCTGTTTATAAACAGGACGGCCGGATTATGTTTATTTTGCCCTGATTATGTTCGTTCTATTATAAGTGAGAAATAATATAAAAATGTCATACATACGCCGGTCTGCCCTGATTAGGGGCCGTCGACAAACAGTTTTCGTCTCCGTTAACGGCAAATTGGCCGTTAGGGGGAGGGGTAATGCATCGTCCGTTAAAAATATAAAAATGGAGACGAATTTCACTTTCTCACCTTTCTCACCTTTTTTATATCTTTTAGGGGAAATGAAAATGTTTCCACAGTAAAAATCCGCCATAATCTAGAATTGGTTGTTAAAAAAATGGATCTCGTGTTCGTATAAGTCTCCACAAAGATTGTTCCGTAAAGCGCGGGCGATGGGGAGGGGGGCAAAACTCTATTTAACGGCAAATTTGCCATTAATGGAGACGAAAACTAACGTAGGGGCAATGGGCTTGCCGTTAAGGGGCAGGGGGAGAGGGGGTCCGAGTCTAGCGGCCAATTTGCCGTTAACGGAGACGAAAACTGTTTGTCGACGGCTCCTTACGTTCGTTCTATAAGTCTCGAATAATATTAGACTGCCATACATAAGCCGGTCGGCCCCGATTACATTCGTTCTATAATAAATGAGAAATAATATAAAAATGTTGTTCATAAGTCGACCTGCCCTGATTATGTTCGTTCTATTATAAGTAAGAAATAATATAAAAATGTCATACATAAGCCGGTCGGCCCCGATTACTTTCGTTCTATAATAAATGAGAAATAATATAAAAATGTTCTTCATAAGTCGGCCTGCCCTGATTATGTTCGTTCTATTATAAGTAAGAAATAATATAAAAATGTCATACATAAGCCGGCCTGCCCCGATTACGTTCGTTCTAGAAGTATGAGAAATAATATTAGACTGTCGTATATAAACCGGCCTGCCCTGATTATGTTCCTTTTATAAGTGCCAAATAATATTTTTTAAACTGTCGGACATAATAAGCCAGCCTGTCCTGATTATGTTGCCCTGATTATGTATTTTCTGCCCTGTTCTTAACCGGGGCAAGCTGCCGTACATAATCAGGATAGCGTTTATTATCCGGGCAGAACATGCTGCCCAAGGGTTACCAGTGACAACAACAAAAATTACCGACATAAACCCATAAAATCATGAATGCATTAAAATATCTAAACAAGAATTTCTTCATTTCTTTTTCTTTCATTGTTTTCACCAGTTCATAACATCATGGTACATATTTCCCTTCTTTCCTTTTTTTATTTGGTTGCACAATGAATTAATAAAACATAAAAATATAAAATTTATTAGAAATTTAACAATGGTTATATTAAATGACAGATTGATAAATTGAAAGAAAAAAAAACGCACTACAAATCCTATATCACATCAAAAAGAGGTCCAGGATGATTATACTCCTCAATGGTCATATAAATGACGATTATCTTTCTTGCACTACACAGTAGGCAAGAAGTATGACCTGCCACCTGGTTTGCAAGGAGAGGTTATTAAGAACTCTATTATTGAGTCTCCTGTTTGGTTCCGCTCCTGTGAAACTGTGTCCGTGACAAGCTTTTTTAAAGCTTGTCTCTGACGACCTTTGTGAAATACGACTCACTATAGTGCTTATAAAATGTCTATATATGTATACATTGTTTCAAGTGAGAATATAGCTTTGATGTTTTTTTGCAGTTTCAATTATTGTTTAACTGCAATAAACCAAGTCTACAACGACAATTTCTGAAAATCATTTACTGTTGGCAAATTTTCTAGATTCGTGGAGAGGTGGAATAATGAGGTTGACCAGTGTATAAAGGAAAAGAGGAAACTTTGGAAAGAGTGGAAGTCAGGTGGTAGTAAAAATATTTACTTAGAAGCTAAGCGTCGTGCTCGTACAGCAGTGTATAAGGCAAAATCAGAAGCAGAGAGAAACAGATTTGCAGATGTGTTAAGAAGGGAAGACCAGCGCAATGAGGTATTCAAGATAGCAAAGCAAATGAAGAAGACTAATCAAGATGTTGTAGGTGAGAAGTGTATACGTAATGATGAAGGTGTTTTGGCTAGCACAGAGGAGGAGAAAAGGGTAGCTTGGAAGAATTATTATCAGAGGTTGCTTAACACTGAGTTTGATTGGGATGAGGATAATTTGTCTGATGATGATGTTGTAGAAGGGCCAGCTATGCAGATCAAGACAGAATGGGTAGTGGAGGCTATTAGGAAATTGAAGATTGGCAAGGCTGCAGGAGTATCAGGTATTGTTGCAGAGATGGTAAAAGCATCTGGATATATTGGAGTTGAGCTTATTACAAGTCTTGCTAACCAGATTATAAAGGATGGTGCTATTCCGAGTGAGTGGCAGTCGAGTGTAATAGTGAATTGTTTCAAGGGCAAGGGTGATGCATTAGAAAGGGGTAACTATAGAGGTTTGAAGTTGGTTGATCAAGTAATGAAAGTTATTGAAAGAGTGATTGATAAGTTACTTAGAGAAAGGATTGATATAGATAAGATGCAATTTGGTTTTGTTCCAGGGCGTGGCACTACAGATGCAATATTTTTACTCAGACAGCTTCAGGAAAAGTATTTAGGAAAGAGAAAGAATCTCTATTTTGCCTTTGTAGATTTAGAGAAAGCTTTTGATAGAGTGCCACGTAAAGTTATTTGGTGGGCTATGAGAAAATTAGGTGTGGATGAGTGGCTAGTTACGATGGTACAGTCTATGTACAGCAATGCTAGAAGTCGTGTCAGGATTAACGATTCACTTAGTGATGAATTTAGTGTAAATGTTGGTGTACATCAGGGTTCTGTACTTAGTCCTTTATTGTTTGTTCTAGTCTTAGAAGCGCTGTCGATGGAGTTCAGAACAGGTTGTCCATGGGAGTTATTGTATGCAGATGATTTGGTTCTCATAGCAGAGTCGATGGAAGAATTAGTTGAAAAGTTTGAGAAGTGGAAGAAAGGACTAGAAGAGAAAGGGCTAAAGGTAAACACAGCAAAGTCTAAAGTCATGATTAGTAGCATTGCAGCCAAGTGTGACCTTGTAGTTGGAAAGTGGCCTTGTGGAGTTTGCAGGAAAGGGGTTAGTAGTAACTCAATTTTTTGTCAGACTTGCAAGCATTGGGTACATAAGAAGTGCAGTAGTATTAGTGGAAGGTTAAGAGCTGACATTCAGTTTGTATGCAAGCGTTGCAAAGGTGAGATTATAGAGAATGAAGTATTTCCAGCTTTAATGATGTACAACAGTGACTCGTTAGAGATAGTTGAGAACTTCTGTTACTTAGGTGATATGTTGGGCAGTGAAGGGGGTGTTGGAAGAAGTGTTACTTGCAGGATAGGTTCTGCTTGGAAAAAGTTCAGAGAGTTACTTCCTTTGTTGACTAGCAGAGTCCTGTCAATTGAGGTAAAAGGTAGGTTGTATGAGGCCTGTGTAAGAAGTGTTATGTTGTACGGTAGTGAGACATGGGCAGTGAAGCAGGAAGATCTTGACCGTTTAGAAAGGAATGATATGAGAATGGTTAGGTGGATGTGTAACGCCAGTCTGAGAGACAGAAAGAGTTCAGATGAGCTAAGAAGCAGGCTAAGTCTCCGTAGAATTAAAGATGTTATCCAGATAAGAAGATTGAATTGGCTGGGGCACTTGGAAAGAATGGAGGAGGATAATTGGGTAAGAAAGTGTAGAGACTTGATAGTTCCTGGGGCAAAGCCCAGAGGCAGACCGAGAAAGACTTGGCAGGAGGTTATAAGGACAGACTTGATACAGAGGAAGTTGAGTTTAGATCTAACACAGTCTAGATCAGATTGGAAGAGGGTCATTAATATACCCCGTCCAACCCATGCTAGCATGGAAAGCGGACGTTAAGCCGAGAATGATGAATGATGATGATTCCCTACACTGTATGTCACATAATTTTTGAATATATTGTCAATCAAAGAAGATTTAAACTTCACACAATTACATCCTAACTTAAACTCTAAGAAATTATGTCTTTTTTAAATGGTTTGACCAGTTTTTTTAAATAACTCTGATGATGATTCGTTATAAATCGAAATATTTGTATGTTTGCAAATATTTTTGTTATTGTTGTGATTGCATTGTTTGAATCTAATATGCAATTCTGGTTGCAATGAATTTATTTAGACATTTTATTCTTTTTCAAATTGCCGTATGGACCCAGGTTTTAGCAGTCATTATAAAGAATATTCAAAAAACGAAAGGGGTGCTTTATAAATGGAAAGCCCACAAAATTTAGAAAAATCTTTTGTAATGTGTAGGTTTTCGACCCATGTTTGATGTATAAAAACCTCATAAGAGAATAGTAATATTGCTTATTGTTTAAATTGTTTAGAAAAAATATGACGTCTTTGCAAGACTTACTTCCTCACCCTGGTTCAAGAAATTGGAGAAAAAGTCGTTCCTTAACTACAGATAGTGAAGAAGAGCTGACAGTTGTTCGCCATATTGTTATCAGAGAGGTTTGGCTTGAAAAACGACCTTGGCCTCATGCAGTATGTGTTATAATTTTTTTTAAACTCTCACAAAGACATTTGGAAGATGGGCATGTAGATGAACAGTATAATATATTTTAAATTATATAATTTTCACCAACTTGTTTATTTTCCTTTTTCAGGTTTATAAGATTGATGTCATGAGTCAAACATCACATTGGTTTGTATTTAAAAGATACAAAGAGTTTTATCAACTGCATCAAAAGGTTTCTAGAAATTTTATAATTCAGATAGATGCTACAGTAGAATGTTGCATGATTTTTTTAAAACAAGCTTCTCTTTTCAATATATAGTAATAATGATAGTACTTGTTTATCTAGGGGTTTTTTTTCATGTCCACGCTCACTCACATTTTGTAGCATGTAGTAGCATTTATGTACCATGCACTGGTATTGAAGTTAGCAAGTGTTATACATATTTTAACTCACTTCACCAGTTAGCAACCCACTGGGAACAGCAATTAACATAGCGTAATTTAGCTCCATTTAAAAAAGAATTGTTTATAAAGTATTTTAAAGGGTGGTCCATTATATATAAAAAAGTTCAAGACTTTTAAAAACCATTTGTGTTTTTAAGTGAATAAAAAGACTGCACTTTTCAGGGCTAGCATGAAAATCAGATTATCAACGTCCTTGGCCTTATAAAAGTGTTGTTTTCATCAGTTTTATATAATGCATATCACATTACTACAGAAGCCTATTTTTTGCTTTAGTTGGTTAAACTGTATTCTGTACCACGGGATCTTCTTCCTCCACGAAAAATAGCGAATAATATGGCAAGAGAAAATTTGGAAAGCAGAAGAGAGTCCTTAGAGCACTATCTCCAGAAACTTCTAAACAGGTTGGTATAATATATAATGACACTTGATATTTTCTGCTCTGTAAGCTTCTCTGCTTAATCTTGAAAGGTTCTCTAAAGTATATATGTCTATTTAGACATATAACTGTATCATTTATTTTAAAACTTCAATAAAATGTACCAAATCTACCAAATATTTTGTAATGTTATTCTTGTTTTGTTTTTCATGTAGTTGTAATGGTGCTGTCAGACGGTCAGAGGAACTTTCAGAATTTCTTGATGTAAAATCTCATGTAAGTTTTTTTCTGTTCTTGGTGAGCTAATTTACTGCTATTCCCCAATGATTTGAAATTATTACCCAACTTAAGAAGACAAAATTTTCACAGGAATTTTATGAATCCACATAAAACAAGTTTAAAAAAATTAATGCTTAACTCCTACTTTAGAACAACTTAAAACACTGATTATAACGTTAGTATTAAAGAATAATATCTCTTTTGGCTGATTTCAATTTATAAGAGAGTACCAAGATAAAACAAACAAGTTTAAACAAGCTATACTTGCATGCCAATTCAATCGCCATCTTGAATAAGGGATCCAGCATAAAGCAGCAAACATCAAAGTAATTTTGACGTCATTAGAATGCTTGTTGGAAAAAGGATTAAACCTTTGTTAATAGGGACTTGTAGCGATTTTTTTATATATATATCAACAAAGTCAATAAAATTTTGAGTTTAGATGTTGGATTTGTTGCTCTATTCGACATTTAGGTTGCTGGAAACATAAAGAGGGGGAGGCGGCTGAAAACCTCTATCACTCAGCCCTTTCATATAACTAGCGTACAGCAATGTAATAAAATCAAGGTTGGAAATCTGAAATAATTTTGAATAAAAACCCATTTCAATAGGGCAGAGAAGAAGTGACTGAAGTGGGAAAAACTTGTATGAAAAAGTCTTTCATGAACGTCTTGGGTAGTTGTTTTAAAATAATTGGATTTTTTAGTAATATGCATATAAGTTTTATTATGTGACTATTAATTTCTCACTAACAATTGATGTTGTCTATTTAAGTTTTCTTATAGGTTTTACCTATTTGGTGCTATTTTAGGATGTTCAGCATGTGACTTACGATTTAGCCAAGTATGTCCAAAAAAATGGTAAGTTATTCATTAAATTATTCACAACTTTTGTTAATTTTGATGTTTTTTAATGTATACTTTAAAGGAACCTTTTCAATTTTATGATTTTCAAAGTTACCAAAATTTAAAAAGCATTAATCACAAAAGTTTATTCACACAGAATATGTTGAAATAGGCTATTTGATAAAGTTAATTACTGCAAAAATCTGTGACTTCACATTTTTTTGACTGACAAGTTTCTTTTTTCAGTGTCTCAACTGCTTAATGAAATGTCATGTTTTTCAATTTTAGGCCAAAGTATTTTGATGTCAAAGGAGATGTTTAATTTGTCTCCAAGTCAATTATACTGCATTTCAAAACAATTACAACTTCCCCACCCATCTGGAAGTAAGTAACATTTTTGAAAGAAAGCACTTTACTAATTTATAATGCAATATTGACATTATCATACTCCAAGGCTTGAAGGTGAGGATGATACTACTGCATTTTGTTTGCCTAAAGTTTCTTTATTAGTAAAAGAAAAATTTAAATGTCTTGATAAAAAGATACCAAATCTTTTTAAATTATTTAAATATTCACTGCACCCTTTAGTCTTTTTGAATCCTAAAAAATGAATGTGAGCTTACTTTCAGGTAGACATGGCTTAAAGGAGCTATGATCAATTCAATAAGTTTTGTAGCCCCTTTAAGAGTTTTTTTAAAGGAATAATAGAACTAATATATTATTATTATTATTCTGTTTTCACTTCAGCACGGCACTGTTCTTTTATTATATTTTTGAATTTTTTCTCTAGGAAAAAATATTGATCTTGGCAATTTGTATGAATTTGTTGCAGATTTGAAAAAACTTAGCATCACTGATTTCATCTCACAAATGAGCAATGGAGAACAGCATGAAATCTCTTTCACTTTCGATTTAAGCATTTTCTCCTCTCTAAGAGTCTTACAGGTAAACAAACTTTGTTCTTTTTTCAAGGGGCTAAATGAATAAGATTTCACAAGTATCTCTAACCAACAATGACAGTGATTTTTTGTTGTCTTAGAAACATGGATGTACTCTCAATTTTGACATAGGAGTATGAGGAAAGAATACCAATAGGGACGGCCATAAAATTCCATAGTGATGATGCATTAGTTTTATTGAAAAGTCACTTGTGTGATATACATCCATTATTTTTAAAATTTGGCTGTTTTAAAAATTCCGGTTTACACCCTGTTAAATAAAAACTTAATCGTTACAAAATATATAACTCATTAATTAATCACATTGTATCGTTCTACAGACATCACTTCATGTATAATATGTGATTTTGTGAAAACCATTTTTAATAGATAGTTTTTTTTTTAAGATGGATGCAATTGATATTGAATCATTACGAGGATTTGAGACATTATGTTCAAAGTTGAACAAACTGACTGCCAGATATTGTTTATCGTCAATGAAGGTAATATCTTGTAAATATTTGGTTAAAAAATCATCTGACAGGATAGCACCACCTGGTAGGACCTTGCAGAATAAGTAAACAGGTCGAAGGCTGTTAGCTGCTTAGTATCACCAATATATTGATGAATGTATTTACTCAGTCGGGAAAAACAGTCGGGACTGTAACAACTTTATCCATCCCCTTGTTTTTGTGGAATATTTTAATTTACAGTAACACAATGATGTTTGTTAATGCGGCTTCTACGTTGATAACTAAATGATCTGCTTCTGAAAGTTGTATTTTAAAACCACATATTCTGACAGTCATAATTATACATAGTTATTATTCAAATTTATTATTTTAGTCCCTGCTAATCGATGCAGCATTGGAAAAGAGGAGTGTTAGTAATTCTTGTTTGTGATTTTCTTTTCAACACATCAATACCAGTTTCAGATACTCAATTGTTGACTTACTTACTTACTTACTTACTTACTTTTTAGGCACCACAAGTGAGTTTGTCTGCTGAAAGTTGGAGAGTTCACGCTGCTTATCGGTTGGCTGAAAATAGGTAAACAAAGTCAATATAAATACACTCTATCAATGCTATCTTTAACACCCTTGAACTTCTTGAACTTTTCCCTATTCGCGAACACCTACTTTGGTCTTCTTTTGTAACTTTCAGATAATTTTTCGCCTTTTCTTAAAGTCTTGATGTCCCGAACAAATATTCAGCTCTCTTGTGTGTTTAGGATAGAGTCCACTGTACATACAAAAAAATCATAATGCAATAACCGCTGACTACACATAGAGGCTGGATATAATTCAACTTTAAAACTCACAAAGCTTTTATAAAAATTAATTAAGATCTTATGTCATGTTTTTTTGTTTCAATGTTTATGTATCAGTTATTAATATCTTCTGTTTGTAGGGTAAAGTTTCAACCATGGCATGCGTTGACGAATATTAACTTCAGTCACAACAGTATCACAACATTCGATAGTTCCATGACTCTTCTTCCAGCACTCAAATATGTAAGATCACTTTTCGATTCAACTGCAAATGATCTTTTAAAAGATATCTTTTAGTACATTTATTTAAAAAAAACATTAAAAGTCATGGTATCAATTTTTTTACAGCTTGACTTGAGCAACAACAAAATCAGCCATTTTGATTTGGAGCAACTAACATGTTCTTGTTTACACACACTTTCACTTGCAAGTAATTCAATATACTTGATATCAGGAACGACGAAGGTTGGTTGGTTTAGAGCTATTTCATTGCTATAATTTATGTGTGAATTATATATCCTTAATTTCCTGCGTTTTAAGTTTTTGGAAAAGGCTCGATTACGAAATTTAAAAATTATACATGGTATGTTTCCATGTACCTTTTTGTCGTAAAAAAGATGTACGCTACATCTTGTGGAAGGAGATGTTTATTTTTTTCTGAACTTCAGTGCTATATTATTTTTCTTCTACACTGTTATATGCTCTTTAAAATTCCTTCTAGCCTATTGATAACTTGAAAAACTTAAATTTGACGCACAACAAGATTCATAGTATGGAAGGTAAATTAGCATAATACATGTTAATTATGTTAATTATTTTTTATGTCGCGATACCACTCCAGTGTCCGATCATTTAAACGTACCAGCGATCAGATAATAATACCTGACTTTTCTTCTTAGGTCTTTTGTGCTGTCAAGGACTTGAAGAACTAAATTTAACTTTTAATAATATTGCATTGATCGGTGAAGTTAAAAAATTGGCATCTCTGACAAAACTCACAAGCTTGTCTGTTGATGGTAAGAAATTTACTTCAAACAACCCTAATCGATTTAAACCGAAGAAGTTTGATAAACGCTCTCCTTTAATCAAGTGTGTTTTCCTATGCGTAAAATATGTTAATTTCGACGTAGTGACGATATACTGTTGTAGTGCTTTCCACAAAAAAAATGAGTTCCATTCGCTCTCTCCTGTTTTACTCTCTCACTTGAGTGTATTCTCAGTGCACTCCTCCGCACCCTCAAGATTACATGCCCTGAAAGATGAAATAATTTCGAACACTCATTTTTTCATGTGGGTTAATTGGTCACAACGGAACGCATTATTTATTACATTCAAGAGTATTCTCCACGTGATGGGAATTTTCTGAACGAACAGAATATATTTATTGTTAGCGAGTGTTTAAAATTTATATCGTCTTGATGATGTAATAACGAACAAAAACAAGAGGGGGAAGGAGAAGGAGGTCTATTTCTGTGCACGTTCGCTTTCTAGAAATGAAGTCTTCTATTTTGATTGATTTATACCACAAGCGAACTTAATGGAACAAGGCGAAAGGGATTACCAATGTCAAATATTTAGGCAAATAAACTTTTTGAATGCCATTTTAAGCGAGATCTAATTTTCTTATCTAGCCCTTTTAGAGATTTTAATTGTATTTCAGGCAATTACTTCGCAATGAAGAAGCGTCATCGAATCATAATATTTGCTTATTTCAGGGAGAGACAGGTACCAACAATTTTTTCTCCTCTAGGAAGATTTTGATACCGATATTTGTCTTATAATGTAAATGATAGTGATTATGCTTCTCTTCTTATTTTTAGTTACATCTTGACAAGAGACCAATCACACAAAAAGAACAGGTATTGTGATCTGTTAGAGGTTTTGACGAGCACTTAAATATTGTTTTCAATTTAAAAGTACTCCAATAAAGTTATGTATATATTTGAGAGGTTCTACTTTCGCTAATCGTCCTAAAGCTGAGCCACTTCAATCACATTAAAACAGCTATAACTGAAACAGTGATCGAACGACCAATCGTATTATACAGATTAATAATTCCTCCCCAAAAACCGTTTTCCTCAAGTGTTTTTAATTTTGCGATTTATTCTTAAAACTTTCAAAAAGCGGCGAATACTTCGGTGTTCGAGGTACATGTGACATTGTATTGTAATTTTAATCGGAAAAAAAACTTTAATGTGTTATATTATTCTCCATTATAAAGAAGTATTATTTCTATAAAATGCAAATTACTCTATGTCGCTAAGAATTGTGGATTCATGCTTTGCAAGAAAAAAATGCCTGAAACAAGCCGTAATTTATTTTGATGGACAAAATCGCTAAAATAAATCATCAAAAGTTACTTCCGTATGTCTGCAAATTAAGCTTATTGTATTTAAAGTTATTGATTTAAAACTCAATTTTTAGGCAAAACTTGACGCAAAGTTTGCAGCATTGGAACGCTTTGAAGACATGGATGACAGTTTGAGCAGTATCAGTACAGTATCAGATGACAGCGATGTAGATTCTGGCATCGACCATTCAAATTGGGTCAGCAAACTAGCCAGTCTTTCTGAAATCGAAGAAGACGATTACGAAGTAATTCCAAGAATTAATTGGGAGGAAGTTTATGTAGGAGGGAGTAAGAGTGAAAACGAAAGTGAAACTAGTTCTCAGAATGATACTGCGCCAAGGTCAAATGATGGTGAGGTTTTATCAAGAGATGATTGGGACAGAATCCTTAAGACAAGTCCACAACTATTAGGAACAAGACCACGAGAAGACTCTAACGGGAGTGGGAACACATTAAAAGAAAACAGTCTACACAGCACGGTTTGTGCGGAAAATGCTGATGACGTATCAACATGGGTAAACACTGGAGCTGTACCAAAACGTTTTCAACATGGTGGAAGTAGCCGCGAAAGAGAACACATTAAAGTATCCACACAAAGATCTAAATCCGCTGTGGAGGTGCGCGGTAAAGAACGAACAAGTAGCTGGATGTCCAATCTGTTTCGAAGGAGTAAAACTCCTACGCAGAGTGGTCAACAAAGTAATTCACTGGATGGAGAAAAACTAGCTCGCAGACCAGTAGATGAACAGGTTACTAATGAAAACAACGAAATGAACGAAGGAGATTTGATTGTTATACCCGAAATTGACGAAGTAAAAGTTGAAGAGAAGGACGTTTCAAGAAGTTTTGATGACAACTGTGAGTTTGAAAAAGCGGAGGAATGTGATGAAATAGAAGAGACTGGGCACGAAATTGAAAATATTGAATAATTATAGATTTATTATTTTTTTACAGATTTGTGTTTATGACATTCAAAGAATATTTTTTTAATGCACATAATAAAATTGTAACATATATATTTATTTGTATAGATTTTTGTCAGCTCTCTGCTTCAAAAAGATAAGAACTAAAACAGAAATTTCCAGAATTATGACTTCTGTTTATTCATTTGTTTCTTTTATTTTGAGTGATGGCACTTGTATAGAATCGGTTCATTTTGATTCAAACTGCGTTTCCAGTTCAGTTAAACTAGAAACTGTTCTAGTTCAACCTTGTTACCAGTCTATTCAAGCTGAAATTTGTTCTAATTTTTGTAAAAAATTTTTTCAAAAATGGATTTGGAACTCTGACGGATTTGGTTTAAAGTTAAATTCCTACAAAAGCAGAACATAGTGAAAGACTCGAAGTCCTGTCCCAAAACTTGAAAACTGATTTTATAGAAACCTCATTATTTGTGTTAGTAAAATTGTCTTTAATTACTGGAATAAAGTCCTCACATATTTTTTGAGGATTCTTTAAGTACAGTTGATTCTCGACAACTTCAACTGGACCTATGCTTTAGAAGGGCTAAGTAGAGGACCGACAAATTTATTTAGCCTACTATACCAAGATTTTCGAGTTTTGAAGTATTCGAGATACTGAGAGTCAACTGTCGTTCAAAGCTCTTTTTCTCTTTATGCGCTGTTCTAATTCATCTTCATGCCAGCCTTCTTCGTGTTTTTTTAATAGTTGTTGTCTTTTAATTTCGTTGCAACAACAACTTTGCATCACGCTATATTTCGTGCTAGCTCCTTTTGTTTTTTTATCCCTTATATTTCTTTTTCTCCGCTATTTTAAAAGATTCATCACGATTTTATCGGCTCTTCCTCTGAGTGGCTTAATATTGTGCTTTGAGAATTCTAAAACACTCGCATTTAACATATACAATGGAGAGCACACTCTATCAAAGTGTTTCACCCGCTAGCTTTTACACTCCAATTCGATTTGTGAATTTGTTTTTTCAGAAAAGCCAATTCACTGAAGGTGGTCCAGTCTCGTCCCCAGAGCTCTTTTGGATTTAAAGAGATCTGGATGCGAGAATGAATGTGGTCTAGTTGGCGTGGTTTTCATCTAATCGCATTAAGGATTTATATGCTTACGTATGTAAGTAGTGAGTTGATTTGAATGTGGCACTAGACAGTCTCACATTTTATTGAGTGTGAAAAGTTTGAGAGAATACAAGGTATTGTAGGCTTGTATTTTGATTCTAATATTTTGAAAGGTATATTTTTATACGGATTGGAATATATTATTATAAATGTATACTGAATATAATAATAAACTAACATAGAAAGTATTGAATACATTTTCTCATACTCCCAATTATAGCGTCTAACAAACAGTCTAGACTGCAAACGGTTTATATTATCATTTTACTTGTAATTTATTTTTTATATATCAAGTATCGATCGTCTTTATAATATTTGCGTATAAGTTTGTATTGTGCAATCTTGGGTCAGGCAAGGCCATGGAAATTTGTTGTAGAGCAGAGAAAGTCGTGAGCGTTTCATCCTCGTCTCCAGTGCTATATACACCAGACTGATGTGTTTACGGGACAGTTTCCGTTACATAATAAAGCACCGGTGACGTCGAGAAGAATGGATCTGGGGACGAGGATGGGAAGGATTGATCATTTTGCAGAATAGATTGAAAAATAATTTTTAGTTGCGAGGATGTGAATAGTGACTTCTCTGGAGCAAACTTTATGTTAATTCTAAGGAGTGAAGAGGAGTATGGAATAACAATTACAGCAACCACAACATTGCTTTTAGAAAAAGTCTAAGACCTCAAGACTCTAAAAGCAGGAGAAGTCAGACACTCCCATATCTCTTTCACACAAAATTATTCGATCTTAAAGTATGTCAGAAAGGGAAAAACTGCACAAAATTGAAAGGTGAGGAAATCTTAACAAAAAGGTTAAATCGGGAGACTGTGAACGTATTTTTACATTGCGTATTCATGCAATTTGATTATTTACAGTGTGGTACCTTAATAGAATAAATTTTCGCGAGAATTAAATTTCGCGATTTCGCGAGTTTTTGGTTTTAATTGCCGAAATGAGTTCTCGCTAATTTTCGTCAATTCAGCCACTCGCGAAATTCATTTTTTTTAAACCTTGTTTTCAACAAAATTTTGCGATAATAATTAGTTGTGTTTGCGTTAATTCGCCAATTTTTGACCCCGCACGAACTTTTACATTGTAATAACATTATGGCAGCCGTAGAATTGGATAGTCTATGCTGATGACTTTTTACACAAGTTCTGAGAACCCATACCATGTTAATGACGCTTCCTCCGGTGAATCTGATTGCGACTTTGATGTTGATGAAGGACGAAGCGCCTTCCAATTATTTGACGAGTAGTCGTAAACTTGTGCTGGAATAAAAACATTAATTATGCTAATCATATAGTATCTGGCCATTCGCGAAATCTAGAAATATTCAAAACTTCAATTCGCGAAATTAAATTTTCCGGAAAATTTATTCGTATCTTTATACTAATCAATGTTTAAATGCGGGAAAGGCATAAAATCTTTGGGTGCTAGCAGTCAAGTGAAGTCTTTTGTGGCAGACATACCCCTTCTTTTAAACTTCACTATTTTTTCACATTATAATTATCAGTGTCCACATTTGGTACAAATTCGGCAGTTTCTAACTAGAATGCAATAAAAACATCCACACATAAGTGCTGGTGTCAGCACATGACTCCAGTCATTCTAAAAAAAGAAAATGTATTAAAATTTTGTCGTCATGGAAATCAATCTAAAAAACTATGTGATGTCAGCAAACGATGGCTCGTTGTAGAAGAAGTTAAATATAAAGATAGAGAAACTTTTGTAACTTATTTCAATCAAAGTTTTATACCTTTCTCACGAATTCAACATTTTTTTGCTTATGTGAGCAATTTTCGGTGAAAAAGCTTTCATCGTATGGGCTTGTGATTGATGACGTCACACGACTCTGGAGATCCCCAGGGCTCTTTGTCTCTTACACCGGAACGGTGAGGAAAAAAGCCCTGAGGGTAGATGTTGACTAACAGTAGCAAAGGATGATAATTGTAAGAATCGCCATTTAGAAAGTGTCAGGAATTTATTTAGGTATAGTTATCCCAAAACACCGGTGGAGGGTGAGCTCTAAGTAGAAAGTAGTTTCCTGGGAACAAGGTTGGGATTCTCCATTAGGCCAGAATTTCCATTTGCATGTTTAACATCCTTACATTTTATACCACTTGTTATTATAGCGTTCAATTGACAAAAAGAAGTTCTATACAGATTATATCTATCGGTAAACCGCTAAGTTAATAAATCTTAACGTAACAACTTCGTTTCCAGGGTTGTTTTTCAGAAAGAGATATTGTTGTTTAAATGCTTGAAGATATTTCTATAAAATACACTCTTAGTACACTATAGTGTAGTGTACTAAGAGTGTATTTTATAGAGTATACTGTTAAAAATATTAATTAAAATGGATCTATAATAAGCTAAGTAAATAAAAACAGAAAAGTGTTTGTAATATGGTTAGGTACTGCTAAACTCCACATAATGTCGCCTTGTATTAACCACTGTTTGATAAACATTTTGAACATTTTAATATTTCGATGTTATAAATTCAAAATGGTTGACAAAACTTCACATATACGCGATAGAGAGTCAAAGTTTGTACACTTTGAAGATTTGGTTGTGATTGTAATGAAGGTTGCTCCACATAATATTTGTGGATTTTCTGTCTTTTAAAGAAAGTTTGTGTATGTACACGATGGAAAGTGTAGATGGAAATTGGCAAAATGCTAAAACAAAATGGCAACCTGATGACGTGCTATTCAAAACAAGATTTTTTAACGTTTATTTGTGGGATGTACTTATTTCATAAATGAGCTTTTTAATTTTTATTTATTTTATATTTAAATTTAGTTAATATTATTTCTCATTTAACTTATTAGAACTGACATTGCAAATTGTTGGGCGATGACCATGCGAATAGAAATTAATCTAGTGTTACTATAACGACTTCTGTTGTCGCTATTTTTTGCGAGTCATTTCCCAACCTAGTTTTTTCGCGTGTTTTAATTTTTGCGACACATTTTCGCGTATACATATTCGTGTCGAATTTGCGAAACTCTAGAAAATTTATACACAAAAAAATTGATAAGCTAAAATAGCTGCGTGAAATCGACACACTCGTCAATTATTTTTTAGGTGGACCACAATCAGAACTAATATCCTTGTCCACACTGCCCACAAGATAATAAGATTTATAACAAACGTTTCCAGTACCTACTTTCAACTTCATTTCTAGTACCTACTTTCAGCTTCGTTCCCAGTACCTACTTTCAACTTTGTTTCCAGGACATTTTTCCTTTTTGATGAATTTGATGACAAGAGTGTGCTGACCTTAAGAGGCGTAACCAATGTGGAAAAAATTTTCACTAAACTGGTTTTCACAATTTGATGGAAAAATATGTTTCACAGGATTTATTTTTGCAAATAGAGTTCCCAGAAATATGTTTGGGAATTCATTTTTACGAATCATATATCAAACAAACATTTTACGATTATATGTTTTTCCAAATGAACGGTTTCAAGAAAAATTTTCGCGAGACATAAAGAAATTAAATTTTTGTTTTTATTTTGCGGAATTGATTATTACAAGTTGAGTTTCCAAAAAAAATTTTCGGAACTTATTTTTGAAAATACAGTTGAACTCATGTAATTCGACTCTTCAGGGGGTCTCACGATTTGGTGGAATTACATGAGTTGTCGAATTAAAGGAGTTTTGTTGTAAGGGTTTCATTCTGAAGGGACCGAAGAATTTGGTCGATTTACATGATTTGTCGATTTATGGGAGGTCGATTTACATGAGTTCAACTGTAGTGTCTAAATACGCAAAAACAATTCCTTTAATTTCGCATGATTCAATGTAGCACTAATTAATCCACTTCAGTAGCCAAATCCTCCTGGCAAATCCTCCTTTCTTCAGCGGACACGCCCATCAATGGGTCATATTCTGTCTGTATTTTACTTGAAACAGTGTTTTACATTTTCGTATAAGGATTCTCGAACTTTTGTTCTTTTGCTTTTTTAGTCAGTTTATGACTTTTGTATGAAACCTCACAGGAATATCTTGCGTCTCTTTTACTGTTTGGAATAAAAGATAATATCATATCGTCTTTAAGCTCTTTCTTCTATCAAAACTGATCTCTCGGCACACGTAAGTTTTTGAACGATTTGTTAACTCTGTCCAAGACGGATAAGCAAGACAAGAAAAGCAGCACGTCTGTAGTGACGTCATTTAGTTGTCATATTTCTTCTAAAAAATGTAACTTTTCACAAGACCTTTGGACACCATAGCTTGTCAAGGTCGATCTTGACATTTCAGAAATATTTTAGAAGCGAAGAAAACTCAAGAGGTACTGTGTGTGACTTTTCGATTAGGAATTTATCTTTAATAAAAATAACCATAAAAGGATTATGAACACGAAAGGCTGAAGAAATTCGTTGTTTGTGAAAAATTAAAACAAATTAAAATGAATATAGAAGCGAATGACCACCTTTGAGGGTAAGTATTGTAAAAATCATTTTGTTTATTTGTTTGTTTATTTGTTTGTTTATTTATTTGTTTTTCTTTGTTGAATCTAAAACAGTGTTAGTAACGCATTTGTAACGCAATACATTTTCCGTCAAAATTAATTAAAAAATTAAGTACCTTGCTTATGCAAACACGAGGGCTGAGAAAATATGCCAGTGTCACTAAACACGAGAATTTTTTAAAGAAGAAAGTATTTTCATTGAATTAACATAGTGGCGCAGGGCTCTCTGCTGTAGCATAATCGAAATAAGTTCATATATCTAGAAAAGTTTTACTAAATTTTTGTCCTTCTAAACACAGCGTTGTTGGACTATAATAAGAAAGAAAGGAAAGAAAAACTTTAAAAATTGTTTTGATTAGTATTGGATTTTCTACGATTTTCCTTCTAAGTTTGTTTAGTAAATATTTTACCATAGCAGCAATCGTTCCTAAGCCTAATTAAAAAAGTAAAAGATGTCTTAATTAAATATGTGTATACGCTGCAGGGCATTGCATGAATAAAAAAAATGTCACGTTTCCTCCCCCACCGTTTTACGTGGTTAACAAGCTTACCAAGTTATCGTTTAAAGAAGCTAACATAGTTAAGACGTTGTCTGAGGAAAATTATTCATTAAAACTTCTGTGGAATGCGAAATGGGAATGTTAGGAAATGCATTTATGTATGTTGTATCGTAGCGTATTATTTTGGAAATGTTTGATCTAACTCTTTTCACAATGTATGAATCTTTTCGAGGGACGCAACTGTCTACTGTCTACGAGTAATGTGAACCAACTTCTTCCCAAAAACGTTATTCATTCTCTGTAAAGAGTTCGTGTCGATCATGGGGGTTCTTTTTTGTTTTGTTTTATGCTAATGTTTTTAAAAATATATATGCCATGTTCCTTGTTGTTACATTCCATGTTTTATTTAACAACTGGCTACTTCTACAGAAGTATAAAATAATAAAAAAAACAAGATATAAAAAGAATAATGGATTACTTGCTACCTCCAAGCAACACACATCATCAACATCACAATGGTGACAGTCAAGCTGATATTCGTTTATTGCTTCTTGGTTCTCGAGGAGTAGGAAAGTCAGGTAAGGTCACTTCGTATGCAACAACAATTAAATGTTAAAAAATACATCGGACCAAACTGTGTCGGCCCTAAGTGACGTGACTTTGAGAAAATGACGGAGTATTTTGACAGAAGAATAATTTAGATCTTTTTAGATTCTGCAAAATCTCTATTTTAGATTTACGGCGATATAGAGCTTTTCCTCACCAAAAGGAGTAACATTTAGCAAAACTTGACTTCTCATATTTTCTGCACTCAGCCAACCTCGATCCCAGGGCCAGTAGCGTTTTTTGATATGAGGATGTCACCCCCCTATGAAAAAACGCTACAGGCTCTGGGATTAAGGTTGGCTTTCAGCACGTTTTTTTTGGACTTGTGAGAAATAGGTTCTATCAGTTATACGATTATAACGTTCTTTAAAATTTTCCAAATTAATAACGAAAATTGGAAAAGGGCACTAAGTTTTTCGTCGGCAATTTTGAGGCCATAAAAATAACGGCTAACGAAAAAATTTAACAAATATGAGACGAATAAGGAACTCCATGCATGTATATAACTTGATTTTTTTTTCAGCATTGGTCGTCCGTTATATCACTAGACGTTTTATAGGTGATTACGACCATTCGTTTGGTAAGTGTGCTTTATCCACTTTGTTTAATGTTTACGGTTTACACCACCTCGCTCCAAGGGTCTTGAAGCCGAAGTGACCACCGCTAAGTTTATCCTATAGGCACAATGCCGTAGAAACGAGAATGTTACGTATAATTAAAACATTTGAATCTACACGACTTTGCGAAAGTATCATTTTTTAACATGACTTGCCTAATAATCTCTTTCTTAAATCTAAAAGGAGTCCAGCCTTTTCAAGTTGCAGGTCCGCGATAAACGTTTCTACCCAACCTCGTTCCCAGGGCATTTTGACTCCGTAATAACGGCTCAGGGGCAACAAGACTCTGGGGACGAAGGTTGGGTTTTTTTACCGCCATTTTTGTCAAAATATTCCCGTACTTTTTAGATACGCGGTATATTACAACTGTTAATATGCAGAACAGAATCTCACAAATTGAATTTATTGATCCTGTCTATTGTGAACAGGTACGTAAATCATTACAGTACTAGCTCTACCACGTCCCTAGGACTTTTTTCTCTTTTTCGCAATCTCGGACGGCGTGAAGAGAAAACAAATTCCTGGGGACGAGGTTGATTACTAGATATAAGTTCTCTTACAAACTTAGGAAACATTTTAAAGTAAATTTAATAACAAGGTTTTACGCTATAGCTTTCAGCCTTAGGAAATATTAAAACCAGGAAATTTGGACTACCTAAAATTCCACTGTCCAAAAATCTAATTAACATAATAGAGACAGCGCTCAAAAAACAATAGAAAACTCTCAGGGGTTTAAAAATTTTTAGAAAATTTGCTTTGAAGTTTGAGAAACATTAATACTGAAACAAAGAGTGTTTTTTTAATAAAAGAGTTTTCAGTAACTTTTGTTTTTTTAATAAACGCCTTGTAAAGTAGCAAATCATAAAACTGATAAACGCCCAACGCCCAGATGAAAATAAATAACGCCCACTCAATTTTTTTCTGTCAGAAATGTATAGCTTTGTTCTGTGTTTAAGGAAACCGATGAGTTGCAGCGAAACCACGTTATACGAACTGATGGTATTATATTAGTTTACTCAGTCACCGATCGTGAAAGTTTTTACAACATATCCGTTCTGTATGAATATATCCATAACATCCGACTCAACGATATACCGCCGGTCGTAATTGTCGCTAATAAGATTGACTTAGACGGAACAAAACAAGTCTCAACCACTGAAGGTTGTGAGATTGCGCAGAAACTCAACTGCGCGTATTACGAGACTTCTGCAGCGGATTTAACAATCGGATATGGTAGCTTATGTGATGCAATAACAGAGATTAGCGAGAATGTGCTGCACAAACAAGCTCAACGCAAAGTATCGACTGGTCAAAGAAAAAGATCGTTATCTCCAAAACCTTTAAGAAAAGCAATTGTGAAGATGTTTGGTAAACATCGCGAACATTGCGATCATCACATTGCCGCATTTTCGTGATTTATGTAGATCGATACACTGTGTCAACCTCGTACCTAGTACTCAGGACTTTTTCATGTTTTAGTCAAAACGAAGTAGAAAAACAATCCACATGAAAAATGCCAGCAACTGAAAAGCTGATTCAAAATCAGACAGTACAGTTCTCATGCCAAGCAATTTTATTTCATGCTATCCTTATTTATCAGAAAACATGTATAATTTACATATTGTAATTAAATAGAGTTTAAATTATTTTGTCAGAGAAAAACTATAAAATTTCGCATCGTAATCAAGTACGCGATCCGAATTTATACACAGATACACATATTTGATCTGGTAACTAAGTGTTGTCACTTTCACTTTCTTCGTTAAAAATGGAACTAATATTTTCTAAAGTTGTTCCAGAAAAGGTTTTCAGCTTGGCAAATAGTTTATTCTGATATGGTCCATTGTTTTCGTATTGACTCGTATCAATGACTACTTTTCTTGTTGACGTAAACACATTTTTTGACTGGCCATGGCATATCAAGATGGTGTCTGTGTAGCTAAACAAGAAAACAAATTGACCTTACAAAAAACACGATAATCGAATTTTTGTTTACAAAATCGAAGTGAGGGAAATTATCATTCTGTTTCTTTAGCAGATATGTTTTTAAAACCATCGCAGATTCTGAACCTCACGTATGTGAGGAAGTCTGCAGAGAGGAACGACATAGCTTTTAAATACTTATACTCCCAAATACGAATCCACGTTTCCAGGGGTTTATGCCTTTTTGGCATCGAGACCGGCGGCGAAGCCGTCAAGTAAGCGCCGGCGGCTTGAACATCAGGCAACAAATCCTGGGGACGAGGATGCGAAATACGTCTATCACTGAAATTGATAAAAATTCGCTAAAAATTGACAAAAATTTGTCTTGTTAACAATTTCTCTTCTTACGGTAACAAATATATATATAAAAGAGAATTAAATTTCCCATCCGGCATTGCTAAACTTTATCAACCTTGCGACAGTACGTGGTCAAGGATTAAATGTTAAAGGGCAAGTTCTGAGTGAAAGCTAAAAAGCTGACTTATCATGGCAAACCATGATAAGCGAGCTTTTTAAGAAAAGGAAGAATATTGTTTTAATCTGAAACCTAAAACGATGACCACTACAAGTTTTATTGGCATAGAATTACAAGAATGGAAAATAATTTTTCACTGCAAGCGCGATTAACAAAGGGCCTGGTCTAACACCTAAATAATGCGATAAACATACTAAGACTAGTGTGGCTAACAAATTATAAGGTGTCTCTGAAACGTCGAACTGAAGATCAAACAAAAATATCTGTGTGCGTGAAAATGAAAATTTGTTTTTCCCCGATATTCGCTTCTCAGCTCACATACACGCAGACATTACTTCTGCTTGTGATGTATACCCAGCCTGAATATTTAACTCAAAGACAGATAGAGCAGCCTGTATGTAACTCCAAAGCATGAAATTGAAATTTAGTGAAACCAATAATTTCCCTTACTTTTCTCACAAACTAAAACAAAAAAAACAAGAGTAATTCATAATACCTTGAACATTTTTCCATCTGCACAATGCCAAACAACACCCTCCATTTGTTCATCAGTTAAAAACCACTCCCGTAACAACTCGTGATTCCAACCATTTTCCAATGGAGGGAAAGACTTGACAGGTATCTCACCATGTCTGACTAATACATGGAAGGGTTCTTTCTTGTTGCCAAGGCCTATAAACAAAAATATAAACAAATATAAACAAAAAAGAGTCAAAAAAGAGTGTAGGAAACTCACTTGTCAAGTGTTATTTTTTTCTAAAAATCCTTCAAATCTATTATGACCTTTTTTGTTAACTGTTTTATGACATTTTAAAACAATTCTCTTGAATTTTCCATTTAAACCCAGAGGGATAATACAGAAAGCAGACCATATAAAGTAAAAATCATACCATATGGATTTGCATTAACATTTGTTCCAATAAGTTCAAACGTTTGATTGAGATGATTTTTTAGGGCTTGAACACTCATCTGCATTTGTCCATCATCTACAAAAGAGTCAAACAAAAACAAAGCTTTGCCTAACGTTAAGTCTACAACACTTAAATGCCACAAGTGGGTGCGAAGAGAAGGATCAACTGGAACCCAACCAACTAGATGACCAATATCATCTGGAACTAAGTCTTCTTTATCCACTCCTAACAAAAACACAAAGACAGAACAAGTAATGCATTAGCCTAATCACCATTAAGCTACAAACGATATTGAAAGTCGAATAAAGGTATGTTACAAGCACAGTAGAGAGAAAACAAATCACACTGCGGTGACAATTTACGCTTTTTAAACATTGTAATAATTAATGTTATTGTTTAACTCCACAATGCGAGAGGATGTATACAGGAGCTCTATCCTGCAACTATTCTCCATAAAGTTTGTGTTATTTGTACATGACTGCAAACTAATAAGGATTTGGACAGTAGAGAAAATAAGAAATGTGACAAATAAACTAGGACTTTAGGAATTTAGAGGAATGTTTATTCAAAATTTTACCAGAAGCAGAAATCCAGTTATCAGGAAATTCTTTAAAATCTGTTTCAATGTTCCATTCAAACGCTGGATATGTTTCACCTTCACCCTTTATCTCATGTTCATTTTTATTATGTAGATAAGATTTGAACTTTTTATCAGTGCTTTTGTTGGGCTTAACATCATGTCTTGCCCAAAGCCATGGACGACTGTTGAATTCACGAATCATGCAGCATGTGCCATCTAACTTCATTGTAAGCCTAGAAGTTCCTAAGTAAAAAAATAAATTAATAAGAATCAATGATTTTTTATAGTTTGATGCCATAGAATGATTGATGCCATGTTAATGAAACCAAACACAAGTCAAAATTATTTGGCACCGTCAGTAAAAATTATATACAGCATTTCAGGCAATGTAGAAATCAAGCACAAACATGGTAAATATGATTTAATTATTAACAAAACATTTTTTTGGAAAATATGGATAATCAGTTTTGAAAAATAATTATCAACTATCAGGGTATAATTTCTCTATTAAGTTCTTTGAGCCGCACTTAGTACTCTCTACACTCATGTGACATTGAATTAAAACAACCTGGAATCCCAACTATAAAAGTTTTCAACATAACACATAATTAAACTTTTAGGGTTATTTCACACATCACAAATCTAGCTGGTAGTTTTTAAACTTGTTTTGTAAAATTATCATAGTTATATGTCAGCAAATAGCATGATTCAAAAACTTACCATTTTTTATGTGCTCTTCAACACCTTCATTTAATTCTTCACTTGCTGTTACTTTAAAACTCTGCCCTTTACGTTTGTTAGAACTTGATTGTAAAATCTTGGACTTAAATATACATTTTATTTTTCCTTTTACGGAACAACAATTGCTTAAATCTGTCATCTAAATATTAAAACGTAATAAATACAATATGATGTTACTAGACATTGCATTTAGTTGAAAATATATATAAATTCCTCCCTCTCTTTAAATATTTACTTATTTGCTACACATTTTATCCTCCCTGTATAGTTGAACCAAGCAATATATCTTTAGGACAGATACAAATCAAATCAAATTAATCCAGATTTTATAGAGTTTGGTAAATGTTATAGTCGCAAGTTGGTGAGTTGGCAAGGCGTGAGTCGGTGAGCTAGTGAGTTTCAAAATTTTTCGAATGCAGACATCCGGAAAAATATGCATATGCTCTTCTTGTCGCTCTCCACCGAAGAGTTTTAATTTTTAAGAGGTAATTATATCATCATCAAATTATATTTTCAGACGTGATTAATGAAAGGTGTTCAGTGACAATTATGTCAAAGCAACAAGTTCGAAAAAGTGGTGAAAAAGTCGCAAAAATATATAAATGTTTCTGATTTTTTTCCTCTCATTAAAAATTAATACTGTGTTTCTTTCAATCGAAAACGCCGTTCTTTTATTTTTTCTCTTCATGGTTTCGAATAGCAAGAAACAGTGAGTGATCACCTTTTACCCCCTTCAATTTAAACATAGTGAGGATTTTCTTCAATATGGCCAATTTTCCAGGGGATTAACAGATACTTCTATTGGAAGAAGATTGGATCTAATTTATTACAAACTTTGGCTCAGGTCCTTTTTCAGTCAGTCAGCGAAAAAAACGGGTTAACAGGCTAACAATAAAAAATTAATTTTTCCGGAAAAATAACCACATGAAAAATGGCAGCCATACTTTTTTTGAAATCAAGTAGGGGGGTCATCGAAATTGCTTAAGCTTGATTATGGGGGAGGGAGAGGGGTAAAGTAGTTTGATGACATAAGCAAATCAAAAGAAATTAACGGCATATTTTATCATGAGTGTGAAAAATATCAACTATCTAAAGCGTTTGTATTCGCCATATTCTATATCTTGGATGTATTTTGGGTTATTTTTTTTTGGGGGGGGGGTTAAGTAGATGATGACGTAATTTTGGGAGGGGGGTCAACCAAATGATTACGACTGATTACATGGGGGAAGGGGGGGTAGAGAATATGCAAAAAATTGATTACGTAATATGTGAACGCTCCCTAAAACACATTCCCTAATGATCCCAGAACCTTAATATTTAATAATATTAATTAATGCTACTGTGAAATTAGGAACAAACATATTCCTATAAGTAATGTGTATTTCTATGATTGACAGAAGTTGAAGTTAGTACAGGGTCAATTAAAAATGTTTAGAAATCAGGTTCTAAAAAATCTCATTATCATTTTGAAGTTCACCAAAAAACACCAAAAAACTGGTTTTCACGTGCAGTTGCATTATTTCACAATGATAAATGTTTCATTACAGACTTCCAATAGAGAATTGTCACTTCTATGTACGGAGAAATCAGCTTTGAAACTCAAGCATGAGCGAGAGCTACACCCAGAGCTTTCGCAAACAGGCTAGCTTACAATTTTAGTGATATTAAAAATGGAATTTGAAGTGAACCAAAGTAATTTCCGGGAACAGCCTTAATGATGAAGGTAGATTAACCAAAAAAAGCTGGTTCCTTTGGTTAGTCTACCTTCATCAGTTAGTTTCGAATCTCCTGCAATACAGACATGGCGAGGCTCGTTTTTACTAAAAGTAGGAACGAGCAGTAACCAGCTGTAACCATCACCACCAGATTTCAAAGTAACCACCAGATAACCACCAGTATTATGAAGTAACCACCAGAGAACCAGAAGTTTTTTGAGGTCACAACAAGAAAATGATCAGTACCTTCACCAGATAAAAACAATATAAACACAATTACACTTCAATTGTTCGACATTTTTAATGTACACAAAATTTCATTACCCGTTTACCAATATAAATCTAGCGCGGTTTTCCAAAATGTTTGTGCAGTGTGAATCAGGCTTTATGCAACAGTTGATTAAAAGACAAAAAACATATATATAGTGACTGTAAAAGTATTTTAAAACTTTTCATTTTATAAGTGGGGCAGTGAATTTAGTTTGATTCACTGCTTGTGTTTTGTCGTCATATAGACAAGTTTCAATGTTTACGTTTTTACGGGAATCTTGCACATGCAAATCGGAAAAATCGACACACACAAAAATGCATACCTTAGGCAAAGAAAGTCAAATTATAGATAAAAACATTTGTACTGTGGCTACAGCATCTTTTCACTGATATATGTTCTTATTCTAAACTATACACGCAAACGATATATCAAAAGATGCCTCTACCTGAAAATAAAGTTAAGAATAGACTGGTCCACGACTTACTTCCTGCATTATTTTGCCTTTTGATTTGCGTAAGAGGTCTAGGGATTATAAACAACATGCATATATCATGATGAAACTCATCTAAGAAGTGGAACAGCAAATTAAACTTGTTTTGTTGCTTGTGTTATGTCTGCATAAGTGGGGCAGCAAATTAAATTTATTTGTTGCTTGTGTTTTCTCTTCATAAGTGGGAAGGCGAAATTGATTTGTTTGGCTGCTTGTTGTGTGTTAGCTAGCTATGTCTTTTCATAAATCAGGGCAACAAATTTAATTTTTTTGCTGCTTCTGTTGTCTGCGTAGGTGGGGCATACAAAATCAGTTTTAAAAATTATTCGCGTCACAGTTAAAGCAAAATAAATGGCACCAATTGGCTTCCGTAGGGGAGAGAATAAAATAAAGCAGGAAAAAAGTTACCTCACATGTATTCTGTTCCGTCCACCATATAATTTTAGCTCGGTGCTACAGCTTCACTGAATTACTGTTTTTGTTACCAGCATTGATTCAATATGGGTCAGCAAGCATGTTTTTAGATGGTCGCATACATCATTTTGATCTCTGCAGTGAAGTTTATTTTGTCTTGTCTTGTGGGAGCTAAACTTAGATGTCTGGAGAAATAATATATTTTTAACCGCCTGCGTTTTCTCCTGTTATTTCATGTTTTATGAAATATAGTAGATGCTTTTATAAACAGAATAAAATAAATTGTTCTGAGCATGTTTTTGTTCTGAGCATGTTTGTTCTAAGCATGAATCTGCTTTTGGACGCAAAGGCTGAGCTATGTTCTTAAACTGAAATATTGCAAGACTGAGCTATAGTTAGCTAGCTAGCGAACATTCATTTTAACAATAAATATTTTTTAAAAAGGTCCCTAAATTTGGGGTGCCGATTTGCCAAAAAAGCCAGAAAAAGCCTGGAGTGTGTTCGTTATAACGGTTTATTAACATATTAACAGCAGAACATCATGCAGGACATTGTATCCTAAAATTCCTTTACATAACTTTGATGAAAAACACGAACAAACTTTGTTGAGAAAGTTTGTTGGTGTAGAGTTTTCAAAAAGGCTTCATTTGATAGTTAATAGTTAATAAAGTCGCACAATTCTGTAATGCTTCAAAGGTTGCTTTTTCAACTTTGATCTGTTCAAACGTTGCATTAAAAATAGATCAGAAGATTCAGGTGTATACTTCACCAACATTTGCTTTGAAAGGTTTAAAAGATACTCCTATTACTTAAAGAGGTGAAGATGGCAGTAAGCATAAGCATCAGGATTGTCATGCATCGTACAGCTTTGAAAAACATTTGTTAATTCAATATTCAATATTGCCTAAAAATTAAAATGAATTAAGAACATTGGTTTCACACGAGGGTGCCGATAAGCCGCATACGCCGTGAAAAGTGCGGGCGTTTTCGGGCGAGTTCGGCGTTTTGAAAAAAATTCAGGTATTTGCCCGAAAAAACCCGCATAGTCCCGAATAATGCCCGAAGAAAAAAAAAGATTAACCACAAATGACTCTCGAAGAATTATTTAAAAAAGTATAAAATTTAAAATGAACTAACTATGTGATAGCGAAGTTTTTAAAAGAACTATTTTTTATGATTTTTGATAAGATTATAGTTGATAAATAACTTATATCATCATCATCATTCTCGGCTTAACGTCCGTTTTCCATGCTAGCATGGGTTGGACGGGGTATATTAATGACCCTCTTCCAATCTGATCTAGACTGTGTTAGATCTAAACTCAACTTCCTCTGTATCAAGTCTGTCCTTATATATAAACTTTATTAACTCCTTTCTCTTCAAACGCATTCTTTTAACTGTCGTCCGCCATGTTTATGTTACAAGGTGTTGCATTTCGGGAATGTTCCGGGCGTGTTCGGGAAAGTGCGGGCGGTTTCGGCGGACAACCGTCAATTTAATTCGAAAAGTCGCCCAAACTCGCCCGTATATATGCGGGCGTTTGCGGCATATCGGCACCCTCTTGGTTTCACATTTGTTTATAGCTAGTTAAAATTTTTAAATGTTCAGTATGTGCTCTGTTTACAAATGGGATATGGTTTATAAACTGACATTTAATTGCTAATGTTCCCGGAAAAAACACAGTATTAGAAAGACAAATATATTTCATTTAACGACTTTGTGATGTTAATATAATGGGATATTTGGCGAAAGGGGTGAGGATGCTGGACAAGCAAAATACACAAAACTCTCCTTCGCGTGTACCCAATTTAATAACACTCTCCTCCAGTGACACCTATCCTAGTCTCCTAAAGCGTATTTGTTTTCAACAACTTCCTGTTGTTACCTTCTCGCAATTTTTTTCCTTCTCGCAATTTTTTTACAACTGTTCGTTGTTTTCTTTTCTCTCTCTTTTTTAGAACTCTTCGTTGTTTCCTTTCTCTCTTTTTTATTACAACTTTTATTGTTTCCTTTCTCTCTCTTTTTTACAAGTTTTTGTTGTTTCCTTTCTCTCTCTTTTTACAACTTCTCATTGTTTCATTTCTCTCTTTTTTGCAACTTCTTGTTGGTTCCTTTCTCTCTTTTTTACAACTTGAACTTTTTTAAAACTACTCGTGTAAAATTGCCCTTATCTCATGAGTACACACACACACCACAAAACAAAGCCTGACGAAGGCTCCTTTTAGGCAAGGAATCAAAATCCGCCTGGCCAACATTGGAGGAAAATTATGTCCTGTTAATGCAGTTAGACAAAACCTACTGTTTCGGGGTGGCAAACATGGCGATTTTGTGACAAGGAAATATGTTTCAGCTTTTTTAAGTATTAGCCTTAAAAACAATTTAGACTAGTTTTTCATTGTAACCACAAATATTGCTTTGGTATTGGATACCGCACAAATACACTTTGATTGTAGAAAATTTGACTTGTCCAGCAAGAAAAGTAACGAAAAGTTGCAGAGTCAGCTCTTTTAGTGGAAACATTGGTACAGAAATTTGGTTACAAAACTGTTGAAAGCTGCAAATTCCAGATAGGTATGAAGACCTAGTATTAGGTGAAAGTGCTGAAATCAAGCAGCGATTCATAACGTGTCCAAGAACTCCAAGATTGACTTGGGGACAATTGTGGGAGAAACTTCTGCCTCTGAGCATATGGCTTTGAACTTTGGAACTATATTGAAATCTTTCGTTGTTTTTTGAAGACAAAGTTGTCAGCTTAGGTCAGAGGCCAATGTGATGTGAAATTCTTAATTTATAGGCCATTGGTAACAGAGGCTAGGCTCATTGGCCTGGTTAAGTGAGACAATACCCAATGTGGGTAAACAAAACATCATGCACCAATTTTGAAGCTCAATATAGTGTTTTTATATTTTAGTTCACCCAACCAGCTAGCAACCCAACTGGAAACTGCAATTAACATGTAACAAAAACCACTGACCATCATAATATCCTCCAAGACCTAATCCTGACGCGTCTGTATAAAGGTCAGCCCTATGATACGAAATGGTATCCAACTGGAATAATGCCACCCCATTGCAGGATGGCAAAAATTCCAGCCACCAGTCAATGTCCTTCCGTGCCTCAGACGATAGAGAAATGTGATAATGCAATTGATGCACCGTGGTGGACAAGTCAATCAAGCTGTGCAGAAAAATCCGACCACATTTTACCACTTTGCAAGCAAAGGAAAGGGACCCAATTAATGACAACAAATCACGTTTGGTGCACTTTTTCAAAAAATTAACAGTGTAGTTTGGAAAGGTGGGCAGTGATAAAATCATCAAGATAGTGTTTTAAATTCTTTATGTGCACTAAGACAATGAAAATCCAGGTAAGTAAATTTGCAAAATTATTAAAAATAAATGGAGATGATCTGCCACCAAAAGGCAACACAACATCAAAATAAAATCTATTTTCCCACTGATAGACAAGTAAATGCCAGTCATCAGGATGAACTGGACATAGCCTAAAGGCATGTTTAATGTCTAATTTTGCCATGTAGCAGCCTTGACCTAAGGACTTAATTAAATTAACAGCCTCATCAAAAGAAGAGTAGTGCACCGAATAACCGTCTTTGCTTATGCCGTCATTAACGGAATAACCTCTGGGGGAGGAGAGATCAAGAATCACCCGAACAGTGCCATCCTTTTTTGGTGCAGCCCCAAGTGGTGAGCAGTGAAAATTAGAAAGGGGTTCCTGTATGAATGACCCAACAGTATGTCCCCTGTTTAGTTCTTTTAAATTGCTGTCTTAATTTTCTCACCATGATGGTAGGCAGACTTGTTTCTGACGGCCGAGGCTAATGTGCTGTTGTCAAATCCTAACCTAAATCCCAATGTAAAACCAGAAATAATAAATTCCACTAGAGCTCTGTTAGGGTGAGAAGATAAGAATTGACTTAAAACGTGAACTTTAATGGGTGTTGTGACCAAAGATGTGATAGGAAAAAACCTATCTGCAACCAAACTTAGAGGGCCGGGATGGACACTGTGTAGCTGGGTGTTCTTTGGAACAGTGCTGAAATCTGTGGACAAAGGTGCAGGGGTATCAACAAGTGAGCCCTCGATTAAAGCGAATGCAGGGGTTGCCATGTGGGAGCGGAAACTGTGGGGGCGATGACTGCGACCTGAAGAACCTATTTGGGCATTGTGAAGCAAAATGTCCGGTTACCATGACAAGAAAAACATCGAAGAGGTCCCACAGGTGAAACCTTCTGCGACAACACTGAGGGAGCCCCTCTAAGGGTATTAAAAAGGGCATCGTCAACAACATCCCATCTTTGGGAATGATTATTTGCCAGCTGCAACCGGTGAAGTTGGTCATATGTGTAAACAGACGCAAAAGCGTACTGGGAGGCAAACTGGCTAACGAAGGTTTGGTGGACTAACAAGATGAGGGTTAAACCAAACCATCACCCCATATATAGGTGGTCCAGGCAGAAATTAAAATCCTTAACTTTACCCTTCCCTGCCATTTTCTGGGATAAGGACATCTTGGGGGCACCGTCCACATTGGGATATTCAGATCGAACTCCCCCAGATCGTCCATGGGAAGAGAAGTACACAAAACAGAAGAATGGTAAGTCCAATTAAACAATATGGCACTGAAGGAACCGATTTTTATGGTGGTAACATCAAACACAATAAGTTAGGGCAACCCTGTCTGCACAGCGCACTTCTCTGAATGAGACTATTTTGCATCAGCAGCAAAAGAGGAAGAAATAATACAATAGTATCTTACCGCTATTAAAGTCTTTAATGTTGTAAAACATACACATAATAAAAAATGAATAGTAATATAATAATAGAAGTATTATATGGTCAGTCAAATCGTTTTGCTTTATTTAGGATTTCCGGAAATATTGCAACAAGGATTTCATAGTTTCGCAGTCTAGTCCTCAAAACCGCAAAATTAAAATCCTGCAAAAAAATGAGTTTTAAAATCAATTGCAAAATTAAAGTGCCAGAAGAAAATTCTTGGTTATGGTCCCTGTTAAACTGATGATAAGATGATTATATATATTTTTAACCCCAGAGCGAAATTTTATGTTTTATGACAATCAATTTGATTTTTGCATTAGAAACAAAGAATCTTCTTTATATAGTTTTTTCCCTTAAAAATAATTTTATTGATAATGTATGGTCGGAACAACAAAAATAATAATAATAAAAATAACGTAGGAGGGTGTTACGACAAGCATATTTTTCTATGTATTTTCGCATCATGCAGTTAATATATTTTTGTTGCAAAGGAAAAATAATAATAATTTGTCTCACTATAAAAAATGTTTGGATAAATTTGTTCTCTTGTTTTGAATTATTAAAATATAACTAGCTGTCAAGGTGACTCAAAAACTTGTTTTGAAAAGTTATGCAGCTAGAATATTTCTTGTGCTGTTTTGAAAGTTATACATAATATACTTATGATAATTTGAAAGTTATACAGCAAGTTATAATTGCGCTGTTTCAAAATTTACACAGCAAGTTATTCTTCTCCCACTTAAAATAATAAAAAACAGAAAATTTGATTTTGATAAAAAATGTTAGTGTTCTTTTAATGTTTTTTGCACAGTCTTGTAAGAAAATCTAAATATAAGTGCAGAATCTTTTTACGGACTATAGTTTAGTTGACAATATTTAAAGTCTTATGCAGCATTAAAATTTTTTAATAAAATTTATAACGGAGGAGGGTGTTACGACAAGCGTATTCTACCTTTTTTTTATTTTTCCTGAATGGTATTGTCTAAAAGTCTTGCAGTATTACATTTTAGATAACGTAATTTCAAACATATATAATAAGCATAACGAAGGAGGGTGTTACGACAATAATAATCTGTCTTGTTTTACACTTGTGTTATAACTATTTTAGCGAAAGTAGCTAATTTTTGTTATAAATCACATGAAAATTTAAACTTTCGTTTAACCACATAACTATTTTTGTGATTACAAAATTAATGCATCGCGCATTTTATATTTCCAGCTTTAATGATGTACAACAGTGGCTCGTTAGAGATAGTTGAGAACTTCTGTTACTTAGGTGATATGTTGGGCAGTGAAGGGGGTGTTGGAAGAAGTGTTACTTGCAGGATAGGTTCTGCTTGGAAAAAGTTCAGAGAGTTACTTCCATTGTTGACTAGCAGAGTCCTGTCAATTGAGGTAAAAGGTAGGTCGTATGAGGCCTGTGTAAGAAGTGTTATGTTGTACGGTAGTGAGACATGGGCAGTGAAGCAGGAAGATCTTGACCGTTTAGAAAGGAATGATATGAGAATGGTTAGGTGGATGTGTAACGCCAGTCTGAGAGACAGAAAGAGTTCAGATGAGCTAAGAAGCAGGCTAAGTCTCCGTAGAATTAAAGATGTTATCCAGATAAGAAGATTGAATTGGCTGGGGCACTTGGAAAGAATGGAGGAGGATAATTGGGTAAGAAAGTGTAGAGACTTGATAGTTCCTGGGGCAAAGCCCAGAGGCAGACCGAGAAAGACTTGGCAGGAGGTTATAAGGACAGACTTGATACAGAGGAAGTTGAGTTTAGATCTAACACAGTCTAGATCAGATTGGAAGAGGGTCATTAATATACCCCGTCCAACCCATGCTAGCATGGAAAACGGACGTTAAGCCGAGAATGATGATGATGATGATGATGATTTTAGTTTCATCGCAACAAATTACCATGAACAAAGAATCAACTACAAGTGGCCTTAACAACGGTGGTTGTAAAGTAACGTTATTGATTCACTTTGTTAATATAATTGTAGATTGACATTCAACCAACAAAATATAACATCATTGATTATCTTCTAAGCTCATTATATTTTCACGAGATGGGATAATGTGTTTTTTTTTCAAATTTTTTTTCTTTAAAACTTTTTGCTTGATATTATTATTTTTTTGTTTTCGTGAAAATTAGGGTCGGTCGGGCCCGTAGAACAGCTAATTAAGTTGGAGTCGCCTTACTAGAAAATATTTTATGGTGAGTTGAACTTGATTTTTATAATTTTTCAAAAAAAAATATCTGCCATTTTTGATCACGTGACCTGAAATAATTATGCATATAATATAATTTTTTTTAAAAATGAAAATAGGGTGAAAATTTGGGCCAAAAAGGATTGCACAATTTAGAACAATTTAAGTATGGCATGGTAAAATTGTGATATTGCACAGGAATAGAGAAAAACCCTCAGGACTGAAAGGGTTAATATGTCAAAAATATGTTTGCTTAATACACCTCTAATTTTAGGTTAAAAGGTATTGGGACCAAACTACAGTATTATTGTTCTGAATATGCAAAGCTCTCCAATGGCATCTAAAATGAATTGTTTGAATATTATCACAGTGTAAAGAAAGGAAGTACAACGAAAGCATGAAAGTCAACTTTTTGTTATAAATTCTGAACTAGTTTTTTGACCCGTAATGCCATTGCATGCACTTCAATAATCTAAATAATAAAATCATTTTTGTATTGTAGTGAAGCACTACATTTGTCAAAGTAAAGAATGCTTGATCCTGCCTCTAATTATTATAAATTTCAATTAGTACCTTTAGATTAAATATGAAAACATAACATTTTGGTACAGCAGAAATGAAGAAAAATCACACTGGCAATAAAGAATATAAATTATAAGTGATTTTTTTATTTACATTTGTACATATACATTTATAGGTTGTCTAGTCAATAAAACACAAAGAATAAGTTTAAAGATTTGTTTGTCACTTTCATATATATAATGCAAAACTGTAAAACTGCCACTTGCCATTGATCCCTTGTTAATGGTTATTTTATTGCAACAATTAATATAGAAATAGGTCATATAAACGATTGATGAAAAAATGAGATTTGCAATTTTAAATTTTTTTTTCATAGAATGATTCGCAAAGACATTATTTCGATTCGCAAATTTGCGAATAGCGACCTGCTAATTTGAACCCTGACAGTTTAAGTCAACAAGGTCAAAACATTTTCAATAGCACATTGAAATCTTTAGAATATCTTTCAAAGTGTGTAGACACAAGCCTTTTTAATTCACATCAGCACTCAACAATTGCCAACTCCAATGCTGACAAGTTACTAAAGCAGGCATATCATGTCATGTGAGCAATTTTTTGCAGACGTAAAAAAAGTTGTGGCACTGGTAATATAAATAAGTTTTTGCAACATGGCAACAAAATATTTATTATTTTGATGTAAGAAAGTGCATATACTATATATATACATATACATATATATATATATCTATTTTTATCTTAGCACGATTCACCAAATCTTATGCATAACCTCCATCGACTTTCAAAGAAGAACTATATATGTAAGTTATATAAGTATACATGTGTCATTCGCTTAAAAATTGTAATTACTATTTAAAATATTTCATTGTTGAAGGAACAATACTTTTTATTGTGTTGACGTACTCTTAATATTTGTCACTCTCTTTTTGTATTTATTAACATATTAAAACATTTTATGAATTGCAGGGATTTGTTGAGCTGCATATCTTACCACTTGTTCCTGTATTGAGTAGAATCAAGTTAAACTGCAAACAATGTAGTATCTTTTCATAATGTGTACAAGATATTTATATATAATTCCGCTGTGGTTTTCGCTTGCAGTCCAAAATATATTCTTTATTTTAACGTCATATGGTTATGTTCTTTAAATAACCAACCAAACCAACACCAAATTTTTGTTAAGCCTTGTTGTATGTATTTTGAGTCATTCAGGCTAACTTACATCTCACATATTGTTCAAATGTTTTCTTAATATGCTAAAGGAATTTATAGAGTTTGTGTGAAAGGTTCAGGCTTGGAATCATGGCTGGAAGCGGCATTTTTAACTGATGATCCTGGTAATAATGTGTGTCCAGATGGAAGAAAGTAAGCTTCTCTCCGTGAAAGGACTAAATCAAACAGTCACAAAAGTTGGCACTTCTTAAAACAGTGATGTGACTAAGCCTTTCTAATTACGGCATTTGCCAACGTGAATGCTGATGTGTTAATAAAGAATACAGGCAAATAACACTACATTGGCGATTTTGGCGATTTTTTACTGCCATAAAAAAGTTTGAATTAGAGAGGCTGTGAGATTTTTCTTTGCCGCCAGATGTGATTTAATCGTTAGCACAAGAATCAACTTATTTTTATCAAATCTTATTTTTACTTTTTTTCCATTTATAAGTTGTATGCAATGCAAATTCTTGGTCTTGACGTTTATAGTCATAAATTGAAATATCTATCTCAGTTCTACTGGATATTTGCAATGCATTCGGGCCTTGTCCTATTGTAAAATGGCTTGATAAAAATTATGTGTTAATGTTTTTTAGGAGGAACTTGGATTATTATTCTAACAGTTTGCAAAATGCAGTGTATCAAACAGAACCTGACAACAACAATGGAGAGATAACTGTCAGGTTGCCAAGTGAAACCATGCCTCTTGTCGAAGGTAAAATCAGTTTTTTTTATTATTGAATCATACATGAAGAAAATACAGTCCTTAAGACTAGAAGTGTGTAAACTGATATTCAAGCCACATTTCTTTGAGAATTTTTATTTTTCTATAAGGTTAAAAGAAACTTGATCTTTCTAGAAATTTCATTTTTTTTTAAATTCATGAGCTTATTATATACTTGCTTAACTTGCAGTTGCTAGTAAACCATTTCTTCAGTCAGTTTAGCATGAGTTTAGCATGTCAGCTTTTTATTTTTTTAGAAAAGAAGATGTTACGTTTAAGCATTGAATTTATTTTGGATAAACCATCCAGTGGTGTTCATTTTGTTGTACCAAATGGAAATGGATCTTTTGTTGACGTACCTAACTGATTCCTTTTTTTGTTTTGTTTTTATAAATCTTTCACTTTAATAAACCTGATAAATGTAACACTAGTGAAAACTTTAATAATTGTTTTTAGAGAAGCTGTCATATGTATAGTTACAAATGGGGAAACTCTAGCAGGTTAGTAATTTTCTTATTGCAAATTGTAGAAAATTAATTGCTTACTCAGCAATTTTTATCAAGGAACGAGTAGTTAGTTAATGAGTAGTTTTCTATTTATTTTCTTCAATTGTTTTTTTGTGTTTCTTACATGTTTTAACACCCAATTTATTTTTAACAGTAAAATCATCTAACAGCAGAATTGTGATCAAATTTTTGCATTATTTTTTGCACTGCACACTTTTAACAACTAAGATGAGATTTCCTAAAGACACTAGCCTTGTATTTTATTATTGCTTTACAGGCTTTGGTTCCCCTGCATTGATTCATTCAGTGAGATTTGCACTTGGAAAATAGAAGTCACTGTGGATACTGGTATGACAGTAATATGCCCTGGGGAATTGGCTGAAAAAGTATGTTTAAGCCATCTATATTTGAAAGTTTGTTTATTTATTGTCTTTTTATGACTCACACGAAAAATCTTTATAGAACCCCATGAACACCTGAATTTTTGTGGTATAAATTTTTCAACTTTCACGCAAATTTAAAATTTGCTGATTGTGAAATTGAAAATCTCAAAGAATTACTGATTTCAGTAATGAAAGGGTTTGTTTTTTAAATATAAGAATCAACACCTTATCACATATGTCACATATACAGAGAATCGACTTGGGAAAATGCGAGAATCGATATGGGAAAATGCCTTCGTACTTTGCGCTGACGACGGAATGCTGTCGTGACTTTGCTAATAGTTTTTCCAATAAATGAGTGAACAAGTGAAATTATTATTCTTTTACCATCTTTTTTGACACAACGATGTTAATTACTTCGTTCGTTTAAATTATTTTACATTTGCAAAAACCAAGTTAGTATAATTACGCAACATTATTTGCGTCTGACAAGCCGTTATTGTGCCACAAGACTACTCTATAAATTGTATAAGAATATTTACATGTTAAGTTAATTTAAGATCAAGAGTTGTCTAAAATATTAAAGTCGAAATAAATGTTTTCTGAAATTTCCACATCAATATCGGAAAATACTTCAATTTTTATTTCTAACTTCTTGCGAGAATTTGGGGGTGTGTTGTGTATTTTAAACTCATGCTGGTATTCTTAAGTAATATTTTGCTATTCATGAACTATCAATCTTAAGCTGTCCTTGTTGGCAGTTTGTTAGAACCTGTCTTTGTTGACAGTTTGTTTAGAACCTGTCTTTGTTGACAGTTTGTTTTACTTATATTGATTGACAGTTTGTTTATGTGATCCTTGTTGACCACACTACATTTACGAGAAACTGTCTTAGACAGTTTATTGTGGTCTTTGTTGACCTCTGTTACAATTAGATACAGTACACACATATCCTCCGAGACCCCTCATATCCGCCAAACTTGCAGTTTTTATTGTTGTTTTTCCCTGCGCGTTGTCAGCAATTAAAGGTAGTTAAGTTTACTTAACTTTAGTTAATTGCTAAACGACATGGACTGGCGTTAGTACGGTAGCGCGTAGCTGTGGTTGCCATCTTAGTTTCACAGGCCTGGGCTCCAATCTTCACTTTGTTCGTTCGGCTCTTTTAGTCACGGTCTCGCTCCACGATTCCTCTTTCGCTCGTGCTAGCCAACAGTAGTTGTGGTTTTACCGCCCACCCATCCCGTCAGGGCATTCTTACTGTTTAGTTCATTAAGTTTTATTCAATGTGAATATTTTTAGGACATTTATACACGGGAGATGTATATATTTTGTATACGTTGTATATATATTTACTTTGCGTTCATGTGGTCTGAAAGACAGGGTCGAGGGGGTGTGTTGTGTATTTTAAACTCATGCTGGTATTCTTAAGTAATATTTTGCTATTCATGAACTATCAATCTTAAGCTGTCCTTGTTGGCAGTTTGTTAGAACCTGTCTTTGTTGACAGTTTGTTTAGAACCTGTCTTTGTTGACAGTTTGTTTTACTTATATTGATTGACAGTTTGTTTATGTGATCCTTGTTGACCACACTACATTTACGAGAAACTGTCTTAGACAGTTTGTTGTGGTCTTTGTTGACCTCTGTTACAATTAGATACAGTACACACATATCCTCCGAGACCCCTCATATCCGCCAAACTTGCAGTTTTTATTGTTGTTTTTCCCTGCGCGTTGTCAGCAATTAACTTCTTGCGAAGAATTATAATGGAACACCTGGCTTTAAAAGTATTTCCAGAAAACAAAACAAACACGCAAGATGTGATTTTTTATCATTGTGGTCAAGCCAAAAACAGTATTGAATTGGAACTATTCCTGTCTTGGATACGAGATTAACGAAAATAACGATGTAACAAAAATATTTTGTAAAAACTGCCGTCCTACTTCATTTTAGTGACGGTAATTTTTTTTGCCGTCGTATTACATCACAACAATGGGATAAATTAAATTAAAATTGCTTTCACCCTAATTTTCAGATTCCCATGGCTGCATATACCTTATCACAATTTCTAATATCAGGGACGAAGGTATTGGGATGTATTTCAAACTTAAATACTTAAAATAGTTACTTTTTTTTTTTAATTCAGCTAAATTTCTTTAAACAGAAAACAGGCATTATTTTATACTTTGTGTGTGTTCCTTGATCGATTTCCCAATTGGATTTAGTTTGCAGCCCTTACTTAGTCTAAATTGTCATTAAAACAAGAAGTTACTATTTACTTTTGAGGGTCTAGCACAACCTAGATTTAAGTTACACTAATATTGCTTTCCTAGATTTACACCCCGGATGAACAGCGAGTGACACATCATTTCACACAAACAATTCCAACTTCAGCTTGTAATATTGGAATTGCAGTGGGGTTTGTTTAGTTCCATATAGTGGTATTGTGATAATATATTTCACAAGTTACTGAGTACTGCAATTCTATTCATTTTCTTTCCAGGCCATTTGAAATTTGCCCTGACCAAGAGATGCCAGATGTTACATATTTTGTTTTACCAGGATTAAAATCATTAGTGAAGAATACTGTTTCTTTTCTAAATGATGTAAGTAGTTTCTGTAATAATAACAATGTGTTATTTTTGTGTGAATATACATTTATGAATATACATAATAATGATAATAATATTTTTAATTTTTTGCTGTTATTGTTTTGAATGCTTTTATGTTTATTCATTAGGCTTTCGAGTTTTTTGAGGAAAGTTTGAACACGCAATATCCATATTCTACCTTTAAACTTGTCTTTGTTGATGAAGCATTTGAACCATGTCAATCATTTGCATCAATGGGAATACTAAAGTAAGTCGTTGTATTGTATGTATATTTGTATTTGAAGCACTCTTCTACATTACCATTACAATCAAGGTTTGACTGTTTCAGTCCAATTTTTATTTTTATATCGCTTTTTTAGCACAAATTTACTTCATCCGTCATCGATTATTGAGCAACCCTTCACAACCAGACGTATCATTGTTGAATGTTTAGCAGAACAATTTTTTGGAATGTTTGTATCTTTGCATTCATGGTATGTTTTACATTGACCTTATAGGATTAATTTTATAGCAGTTGAAGCGTGACAATGGTGCTTTATTGACCTTTATTGATTGGGTGGAAGTGACTTGAGATGCTATGGGCATGGTACAGTAGTTTGGTGAAAGTAGCTAGGGATATGATGCTAGGGATATGGCACACCAGTTTTGATGATTTAAAAATTGAACTTAGCCTAGAGATGTTATCACAATTCCCTTATTTTATGCGAAGTTTACATATTGTCTGGAAGTTCAGGGAAGAAAATTTATCTGACAAAGAAATTTCCATAAATTTACTCTGGGAAAGTCAGGGAAAAGCTTTTATAGAAATGAAAACTTTTATTTCCATCTTCCGTACATTCATAACCAACTCTTCACTTTCAGCTTAATTATTAATTACTTTCTCTCTTAACTAGTTATATTGCGGGGTGCCAAAACATTTATGACGTACTGTTAAGAATAATGTTCTTTTTAATTCTTTTGTCATCGTCAGACAAAACAATGTCTTTTTAATGCACTACTGTTAAGGAGAAATAATTTCTACTTCACCTCTGAAAGTCGAGGAAAGGTCAGGGAATCTGTATTGTGAAAAGAGCTGTGAAACCTGTTCATTTAATTATAATAACCCATAAACAACAACTTATTACATTGTAAAACTTTTTTTTACAGGGCAGATATTTGGTTGCTGCGTGGTATTGCATTATACCTGACTGGAATGTTTATAAAGAAAATGTTTGGTAATAATCAGTATAGAGATTGGTTACACAAGGTATATCTTGACAGTTGTATTGCATGTTGACTAATTTAGTATTATGGTTGTGCTGCCTAATTCTGCTACGAAGTACACATTAGTTTTAGAAAAGATTAGCAAATGTGATTAAAAACACAATATTGCGTAGTGCTTGCTATGCTAAACCTTAAAGAAAAATTAAATTCTGACAAAGGGAACCACAGTCCAATTTATTGTAGTTGTATTTGTTGTGATATTGTCGCATTTAAAAAAATTTTTCTTACCTTACAGGAGCTAGACTTCTTGTGTAATTATGAATTAGACGGACCTGGATTACCACCTTTGTACCCATTCACACTGGCAGCAATTCCACTTGATAGTAAAATGGAAGTAAAAACTGATCCAGTCATTCCACCACAGATAGCCATACTTCAACAACATCCTCATTTGATCTCTTATAAACAGTATGAGATGCTTAAAACAAAAAGCCATCTGGTCATGCGTATGATGGAGTTGCGTATTGGCCAAGACCTTCTGTTACAAGCATGTAATAAAGTGCTGTCACTTGCTTCTTCAGCTGCAGCCAAGAGAAGTGATAGCACTCCATGGTGTAATATGCTGCTCTCCACCACAGGTTTTTTGAAAACCATATCTACCGTTTCTGGAAAAGATATTAATATATTTGTAGATCAGTGGATGTATCCTTTTAAAGAAGGTCTTATCCGCACTGTCCTAAGTCAGCCATGTAACAGATTAAAAGAAAAAATTATTGGTATGTAGAGGTGCTTTGTGTGGTTAACAACCCGTTTTAACAGTCATACTATCTTGTTTATGAAATCATTATTTAGGGCTGAAAAAACAAGCCATCCCGCCTAGGCGGGTTGACTCACCTCATATAATGTAAAATATTTTGTAGTAGTGATCTGCCATTATGCCGAGCTGTTTAATTTTATCATGCTGAGCATGTGGCGAGCCAACACCGAGCTAACTCGCCTCATATAATCAGGCTCTAAAACGGTACAAAAAACAGACTTTCATAACACAAGAAAATATAAAAGTGGCCCACCTAAAACCATCTTTTTGTTTCAATTTACATAAACAATGTACTTTCGACTTTAGGCTTGTATATTTCACAGTAAATCAGCAAAACCTGCCAGTATCTGTTTGATACTAAAAATAGAATAATTAGTTAGTTCCAAAACTACACTGCTCAATCAATTGGTTTTAAACTATTCATGGTGTTCAAAGTCTTAGCTTTTAGTGTTTAGTAAAACCACCTTGTACTAAATTAACATCGGGAGAAATTTACTTGGTTCAGGTTTTTCTTAACTCGTTTTATCATGAAGATGTCACACTGGTGTTGCTAAATTCAACGCATCGTTCAGTTTTAACCGCAAAAGAAATATTGTTGAGCTTGAGATAACACAATATTGTGGCAAGGGATGTCAAAAATATGTGGTAAGTTTCCCAAATCAAACTTTTTGTAAGAATAATTAAAGTTTATTTACAACCTTTTGAACTTTAGTGAGTAAACTTCTAGATCTACATTAAAAGTAGTGTTACTTACAAAATGCTGTTGCAAACAGATGTGCAGGCTTCAAGAAGCTATAGGGTAATCAGCATACATTTGAGGCTTAACGAGTAAACTAGTACTATTTTGATATATTTTTTTATGTTAATCAATTCCATTTGATAAATAAAAGTAGGTGTAAACATTGTTTTGTGTGTCTAAAATTATTAATGACTTGCTCAGCGTTATTGATCTTGAAATGTTGACACGACAACAACGAAACATCCTTTTAAGAATGATTGGAACTTGTTAGAAAATGTTTTTTAATTTTATAACAGCTGTCAAGAACGTGCACTCAGCATCACATCACCTTTAACACAAATTTAAGTTTATGGTTTATAATAAAACTGTACAACCTGAAGCTAGTCCATGCAGCCACGAAATTGTTATCCATGATCTTTCAACATTTAAATGTCAAATGTTGCACTGAAGATAGAGATAAAACAAGCTTTATAGGGTTATCCTCAGTTTTGTGTGTATGTATTTGAATTGTCAAACAGGGTCCTTTGATCGTTTGCATACAAGAATTGGATGGTTCTTTTTCACATACTGTACAAGTTGAAGATACGACCAGTCACCATGAATTACCTTGCCATTCAAAAAGTAGACGAAACAAGAAGAAGAAGATCCCGTTAATAACAGGGGAAGAGGTGGACATGGACCTCAGTGCAACCTTCGACACAGATTCTCCGGTGCTGTGGATCAGAATAGATCCGGACATGACCTGGCCACGCCTTGTATCGTTACAACAACCGGATTATATGTGGCAGTATCAGTTGAGATACGAAAGAGATGTGACATCACAGGTCGAGGTATGATACTTGTTTGGCGTTGATATAGTTCTTAACCTGACAACTGAAAGCTTTTGAAACAGCAGCTGCATGACATTCAACTTTATAAATAACTGGAAACTTACTAGCCTAATATTCACAAAAATTATTCAAAAGGCATTCATCAATTGTTTTATAAATAAGATTCTTGTATAATGTTTCAAAAATCTGTTAAAATAAATCAGACTACATCAGACCAAAAATCAGATGATTATAATTTATATTTTGTTCTGTTATGTATTATGCAGGGGTAAAGGCTATTTATTCAATGTTTAGGCTGTGCGAGCATTGCAACGTTATCCATGTGCTGGCACAAGAAGTGCTTTGATAGACATTATCAACCAAAATGAAGCGTTCTACAAAGTGCGAACAGAAGCTGCACGTTGTCTGGCTAAGGTATGTCGAGGATGATGTTTAAATCAATGAAGTTAAGTTAATTAGCGCCACATCGTTATTTTTAGAAATCTTGTTTTAAGGAGTCTGATGACCAATCGTTAAAGCACAAAGTTTTTTTAGGTCGGTACAGTCGAAGCAGAAGTATGGGATGGTGAAAGTTCAATGATTGAAATTTTTGAGAAGATGTTTGGTTCCAATGCAGCTCCTCGTATACCTAGATTTAATGATTTTTCTAATTTTATCTCGTATTTTTTGCAAAAGGTAATCTTTCAATTACTAAATTTGCTTTAGTTGTTATCATTCTTTATTTCTCTACTTTCAAAATCTTCTTTTCTCAAAATCCTTATCCAGTGTATCCTCGAATTTACTTAAATTGTCTTCGTTTCTCTAAAATTACATACATTTTCACCAATATTCTCTAATCCCAAAATCCTGTTTAAAAATAATATTTTAAATTTTGTGTTGTTTTTGTATCTTAGTGTCTTCCACAAGCAATTGCAACTATGAGGAATGTTCATTCTCAATGCTCTAACAGAGTGATCACATTCATACTAGACCTTTTAAAGTACAATGACAACAGATTTAATCAGGTGTGTGTGACTCCACTAATATGTATCCAAGTTTTCTTCAGTTGCTGCAATTGAAGAAATGTAAAGTTAGAAAAACGAACACCAAATGATACCTTGCATTTTATCGTCAACGCCATTGATAATCATTTAATCAAAATTTGTTTTATATGACCTTGATGGTAGGAAACATTTTACAGGACCTTTTTGTGTGTACTTTCAACTCACTTAAAGGCTTATTTATTTAAATTTCTTCTATCTACGTACTTTTTTGGTGGGAAAATTCGGGTTCAAAAGGTAAATCAACGTTCACTAGATGCTATTCTTTCCTCATAGTTTTCTGATGCTCCATACGTGAGTTCATTGATCGATGCGCTCACCACAACTATAGGTCCAGCTATACACTTGGCCTCATCTGTGGAGGAGTGAGTATTATATCATATTTTAAATACGCGACACTTTACATTTTTATCCAGGATTTCAAACACGCGCTTAATTATAAAGAAATGCTACCTATTTTTTCTGCTAAAATCTATTTAGTTAGGAAAATATATTAAGAAACTTTTAGGACTAGTCTCCTTGCTTAGGTTTCTTATGAAAACACGTGTACACGATACAGCGTGCGCTCTCCTACATGGTTGATAAACAGTGTCTTTGTTTTGTTCTAGGTCAGCTAGATCTAGTCTTCCGCATGACACACACGCAAAGGTTTGTAATATAACGTTACTCAGGTTAAAAATGACGACTATTTTAAAGAGCCGCAAACACACGTTTCATATAAATGTTAGTGACGTACACGTAACTCAATGTTTCGGTGATGCAACATTTATGAACATAAGAGTTTAAAAAGTCCCAATACATTGCAAAACAGTATAAGTAAATACTTTTTGGTGGTCATACTTTCTGGTTAATAAATTAATGCAAAAGAGTTCTCAAAACAAACGTATAAACCTTTTGAATGTCTTGGTTCGTGAGGGCCATGGCACATTTTCAATGATTGAATCTTTCCCTATAAATTAAATAAAAAACTGCGCTTTTTTAAATCCCTGTTTTAATATTTAGCCTAAAATTTTAACTAAACTTCTCTGCCTGTTGCATTAGAATCGCGTGTTGTAAGCGTGCATTAGAATCGCGTGTAGTTGGAAAAACGATTTTAATATGTAACGCTTTGTTATTGTTCCTGCTTCTTCCATAGAATATATTAAAAGTGGTTAATCGTCGATTGAATATGGACAAGATACTGCCGTCTTATAGATATTGTATCTCCTCCAGGTAAAAATACAAACTTTACGTTGTCCATTTGTGCAATCAATTTTGTCACTATTTTTTCCTGCTCGTAAATTATATAAAGATATGCTTCAAAGTGTTATTTTATTTTTGTTTAGTAGCAAGTATGTCTATTCTCTGTATTCTTTTTCGATTCCAGTAAACTTTTTTTGTTTTTGCATTTTCCAGCTGCTTGAAAGCGATTCGAAGTTTACAAGTCAATGGTCACATTCCAGCTGAATCACAATTCTTCAAAAAATTTGCACAGTAATATTTCTTTTCTTTGTGAACATTGTAGTGTGATAAAAAGGTATTTCATTTCATTTTTTTCTTCTTGGATAGGTATGGTATTTTTGAAGACGTCAGAAAGACAGCTCTTCAAATTATGGTGGATTTTACTTTAGGTACCTTTTAACACTATCTTTATTTCTGATTGGTGATCTGATGTAGGAGTATTCGTTTTTAGTATGTTTAAACTCCAAACAAGTCGTACCAATTCTGTACTAATCAAACGATTAGGATTAATGCAGATGCACTGTCTATCATGTCTTATCGTGTAATCATATTCTACTGGGAATGTTCGCCCTGATCAGGACTCTGACGAAGCGCGATAATAGGATATATAATGAAATGAAAAGAGTGCTAATTCGTGCATGTTACTGCACCCAGTGTAGTGGGTTTGTCTGGCAATTCTGAGGACCACTGATCAAGTTCCACCCGCTGCCACGCAATATGTTAACGATGAAAGCAGAAGCACGTTTTCAAAGTCGAGCGGTTATAGTGTTTCGAAAGTTTCTGTGGCTCCAATTTCGCGACGTTGGCAAGTCTTAATATTTCGCAAGAATTAAATTTTGCGAATTTCGCGAACGAACAATTTAATGACTTTGTAAAACGGTAAAAATTGAGAAACAAAGGTTTTTATTTTCAAGACTGCTGAAGTTGAAATACACATACATATGATTATGTAGTTCTAGGTAAATCAGAAGAAAAAAAATAGTGCAAATAATTTTTGAAAAAGTAAAAAAAATCAAATTGCGCAGGAATTAATTTTCGTGAATTTCGGGAGTTTCTCAATAGTTATCGCAGGAACTAATTTTTTGCGAAATTGATAAAAACTCGCGAACTTATGTTTTTAGTTCAATCCAGTGAAAAAGATTTGGAATGGATTTTAGACATTGTGGAACAGGACCCTGTGCCTAGTATTCGGTAATAAAAATCTGTTGCTACAACTTATTCTGTTGCTTTACAACTCATAATTACTGCTTTTCATTTTTTCTTTCAGACACCATGTTGTATCTTGCTTAATCGAGAAACCACCATTTACGAAGAAAGCAACGAATTCGTCTATGAATAATTCCACATTGGTGGAGAGGTTGTGGCAATTAATGAAGTTAGAACCTTGCTTATAGTTTCTTTTTAAGCCCATTTGTTTCGTTTTAAATATTGATATCAGTATACACCACTTCCTTCCTAATTTCTGGACAGTTGTAAAAAGTCTTCACAAATTTTTTTCTCAGCTGTGATTCTGCTAATGACCATCGATTACGCACTGGATTGGTTGATTTATACGATGCATTGTGGGGAAGAGTAACACCAGCCTGTGTACCTTCCCACGGGGTAAGTGATAGTATTCCTTAATCTGCGCCAGGTTAACTCACCCTGCGCTGGCAAAAAAATCAAACTATTTAGGTTGAGGATATCAGGGTTAATAAATGTGTTTAACCACGACTTATATGACAGCCAACAAATATATACGCCCGCCAAGATGCAATCCTGACTGACAATAAGCCGGAGAACGTCTTACCTGTGCCATAACCTTTTTCATCAAGAATGCTTACGCCAATCTGATTGATGATGACCAAACTGAACGTTAGACTTGCAGTTTAACATGTAATACACCCTATCAATCTTATATTTGCTTAAATGATGTGCAATTTTTTGAAATAACAACGAAATAACAAAGTCAGTTGACCAGGGCTATACATAAACTTTCAAGCGCTGTCGTATATACCACTACCATAAATGTTTACTGGCATAATATCTAGCGTTACATATTGGTATAAAATACATAATAAAGGTAGGAAAACAAAATTTATTTTTGCTTTTTAGTTTGGAATTGTGATTGATTTAAAGGGTAAAAACGCTGTGGCGAAATCTTCATCCTACCTGCCAGCATCACCTGTAAGTCTTTTTCACATTGTTTCACTGTTTTTTGCCTTTGGTAAGACCTAAGTGGTGAGAAAATATACCTTATAATTAGTTCTTTACTCCATCTCCGTAAGAACCTCTAAGAAGCAATTTTCTGTATTAGAAGGAAGTCGACCCACGCTTTCTCATTATCTTTTTGTAAGATTTTCAACAGTTGATATTTAAATTGTTAGAACATGATGATTTAGGACATGTCAGCATCGGTTAGTGCGGGAGAAGAACCCGGCGCCAAGAAGAGAAAAACATCGCATGGAAACTCTCCAGCAGTTGATTCTATCGATGCGAGACCTGGAACGCCGATGAGTGTTGGCTCCGAAAACTCGACTTCGAGTAAAATCAAACTCAAAATAAAGGTATGATAGAGTTTTAAGTGCACATACTACTAGTTTTTTATATAAATTAAACTCAAAATAAAGGTATGATAGAGTTTTAAGTGTACATACTACTAGTTTTTTATATAAATCAAACTCAAAATAAAGGTATGATAGAGTTTTAAGTGTACATACTACTAGTTTTTTATATAAATCAAACTCAAAATAAAGGTATGATAGAGTTTTAAGTGTACATACTACTAGTTTTTTATATAAATCAAACTCAAAATAAAGGTATGATATAGTTTTAAGTGTACATACTACTAGTTTTTTATATAAATTAAACTCAATATAAAGGTATGATAGAGTTTTAAGTGTACATACTACTAGTTTTTTATATAAATTAAACTCAATATAAAGGTATGATAGAGTTTTAAGTGCACATACTACTAGTTTTTTATATAAATCAAACTCAAAATAAAGGTATGATAGAGTTTTAAGTGTACATACTACTAGTTTTTTATATAAATCAAACTCAAAATAAAGGTATGATATAGTTTTAAGTGTACATACTACTAGTTTTTTATATAAATCAAACTCAAAATAAAGGTATGATAGAGTTTTAAGTGTACATACTACTAGTTTTTTATATAAATTAAACTCAATATAAAGGTATGATAGAGTTTTAAGTGCACATACTACTAGTTTTTTATATAAATCAAACTCAAAATAAAGGTATGATAGAGTTTTAAGTGTACATACTACTAGTTTTTTATATAAATCAAACTCAAAATAAAGGTATGATATAGTTTTAAGTGTACATACTACTAGTTTTTTATATAAATTAAAGTCAAAATAAAGGTATGATAGAGTTTTAAGTGTACATACTACTAGTTTTTTATATAAATTAAACTCAATATAAAGGTATGATAGAGTTTTAAGTGCACATACTACTAGTTTTTTATATAAATTAAACTCAATATAAAGGTATGATAGAGTTTTAAGTGCACATACTACTAGTTTTTTATATAAATCAAACTCAAAATAAAGGTATGATAGAGTTTTAAGTGTACATACTACTAGTTTTTTATATAAATTAAACTCAATATAAAGGTATGATAGAGTTTTAAGTGCACATACTACTAGTTTTTTATATAAATCAAACTCAAAATAAAAGTATGATAGAGTTTTAAGTGTACATACTACTAGTTTTTTATATAAATTAAACTTAATATAAAGGTATGATAGAGTTTTAAGTGTACATACTACTAGTTTTTTATATAAATCAAACTCAAAATAAAGGTATGATAGAGTTTTAAGTGTACATACTACTAGTTTTTTATATAAATTAAACTCAAAATAAAGGTTTGATAGAGTTTTAAGTGCACATACTACTAGTTTTTTATATAAATTAAACTCAAAATAAAGGTATGATAAAGTTTTAAGTGCACATACTACTAGTTTTTTATATAAATCAAACTCAAAATAAAGGTATGATAGAGTTTTAAGTGTACATACTACTAGTTTTTTATATAAATCAAACTCAAAATAAAGGTATGATATAGTTTTAAGTGTACATACTACTTGTTTTTTATATAAATTAAACTCAAAATAAAGGTATGATAGAGTTTTAAGTGCACATACTACTAGTTTTTTATATAAATTAAACTCAATATAAAGGTATGATAGAGTTTTAAGTGTACATACTACTAGTTTTTTATTTAAATCAAACTCAAAATAAAGGTATGATAGAGTTTTAAGTGTACATACTACTAGTTTTTTATATAAATCAAACTCAAAATAAAGGTATGATAGAGTTTTAAGTGTACATACTACTAGTTTTTTATATAAATCAAACTCAAAATAAAGGTATGATAGAGTTTTAAGTGTACATACTACTAGTTTTTTATATAAATCAAACTCAAAATAAAGGTATGATATAGTTTTAAGTGTACATACTACTAGTTTTTTATATAAATTAAACTCAAAATAAAGGTATGATAGAGTTTTAAGTGTACATACTACTAGTTTTTTATATAAATTAAACTCAATATAAAGGTATGATAGAGTTTTAAGTGCACATACTACTAGTTTTTTATATAACTCAAACTCAAAATAAAGGTATGATAGAGTTTTAGTGTACATACTACTAGTTTTTTATATAACTCAAACTCAAAATAAAGGTATGATAGAGTTTTAAGTGTACATACTACTAGTTTTTTATATAAATTAAACTCAAAATAAAGGTTTGATAGAGTTTTAAGTGTACATACTACTAGTTTTTTATATAAATTAAACTCAAAATAAAGGTTTGATAGAGTTTTAAGTGTACATACTACTAGTTTTTTATATAACTCAAACTCAAAATAAAGGTATGATAGAGTTTTAAGTGCACATACTACTAGTTTTTTATATAAATTAAACTCAATATAAAGGTATGATAGAGTTTTAAGTGTACATACTACTAGTTTTTTATATAAATCAAACTCAAAATAAAGGTATGATAGAGTTTTAAGTGTACATACTACTAGTTTTTTATATAAATCAAACTCAAAATAAAGGTATGATAGAGTTTTAAGTGTACATACTACTAGTTTTTTATATAAATCAAACTCAAAATAAAGGTATGATAGAGTTTTAAGTGTACATACTACTAGTTTTTTATATAAATCAAACTCAAAATAAAGGTATGATATAGTTTTAAGTGTACATACTACTAGTTTTTTATATAAATTAAAGTCAAAATAAAGGTATGATAGAGTTTTAAGTGTACATACTACTAGTTTTTTATATAAATTAAACTCAATATAAAGGTATGATAGAGTTTTAAGTGCACATACTACTAGTTTTTTATATAACTCAAACTCAAAATAAAGGTATGATAGAGTTTTAGTGTACATACTACTAGTTTTTATATAACTCAAACTCAAAAATAAAGGTATGATAGAGTTTTAAGTGTACATACTACTAGTTTTTTATATAAATTAAACTCAAAATAAAGGTTTGATAGAGTTTTAAGTGTACATACTACTAGTTTTTTATATAAATTAAACTCAAAATAAAGGTTTGATAGAGTTTTAAGTGTACATACTACTAGTTTTTTATATAAATTAACTCAAAATAAAGGTATGATAGAGTTTTAAGTGTACATACTACTAGTTTTTTATATAAATTAAACTCAAAATAAAGGTTTGATAGAGTTTTAAGTGTACATACTACTAGTTTTTTATATAAATTAAACTCAAAATAAAGGTTTGATAGAGTTTTAAGTGTACATACTACTAGTTTTTTATATAAATTAAACTTAAAATAAAGGTTTGATAGAGTTTTAAGTGTACATACTACTAGTTTTTTATATAAATTAAACTCAAAATAAAGGTATGATAGAGTTTTAAGTGTACATACTACTAGTTTTTTATATAAATTAAACTCAATATAAAGGTATGATAGAGTTTTAAGTGCACATACTACTAGTTTTTTATATAACTCAAACTCAAAATAAAGGTATGATAGAGTTTTAAGTGTACATACTACTAGTTTTTTATATAAATTAAACTCAAAATAAAGGTATGATAGAGTTTTAAGTGTACATACTACTAGTTTTTTATATAAATTAAACTCAAAATAAAGGTATGATAGAGTTTTAAGTGTACATACTACTAGTTTTTTATATAAATTAAACTCAAAATAAAGGTTTGATAGAGTTTTAAGTGTACATACTACTAGTTTTTTATATAAATTAAACTCAATATAAAGGTATGATAGAGTTTTAAGTGCACATACTACTAGTTTTTTATATAACTCAAACTCAAAATAAAGGTATGATAGAGTTTTAGTGTACATACTACTAGTTTTTTATATAACTCAAACTCAAAATAAAGGTATGATAGAGTTTTAAGTGTACATACTACTAGTTTTTTATATAAATTAAACTCAAAATAAAGGTTTGATAGAGTTTTAAGTGTACATACTACTAGTTTTTTATATAAATTAAACTCAAAATAAAGGTTTGATAGAGTTTTAAGTGTACATACTACTAGTTTTTTATATAAATTAAACTCAAAATAAAGGTATGATAGAGTTTTAAGTGTACATACTACTAGTTTTTTATATAAATTAAACTCAAAATAAAGGTATGATAGAGTTTTAAGTGCACATACTACTAGTTTTTTATATAAATTAAACTCAAAATAAAGGTTTGATAGAGTTTTAAATGTACATACTACTAGTTTTTTATATAAATTAAACTCAAAATAAAGGTATGATAGAGTTTTAAGTGTACATACTACTAGTTTTTTATATAAATTAAACTCAAAATAAAGGTTTGATAGAGTTTTAAGTGCACATACTACTAGTTTTTTATATAAATTAAACTCAAAATAAAGGTTTGATAGAGTTTTAAGTGTACATACTACTAGTTTTTTATATAAATTAAACTCAAAATAAAGGTATGATAGAGTTTTAAGTGTACATACTACTAGTTTTTTATATAACTCAAACTCAAAATAAAGGTTTGATAGAGTTTTAAGTGTACATACTACTAGTTTTTTATATAAATCAAACTCAAAATAAAGGTATGATAGAGTTTTAAGTGTACATACTACTAGTTTTTTATTATAAATTAAACTCAAAATAAAGGTATGATAGAGTTTTAAGTGTACATACTACTAGTTTTTTATATAAATTAAACTCAAAATAAAGGTATGATAGAGTTTTAAGTGTACATACTACTAGTTTTTTATATAAATTAAACTCAAAATAAAGGTATGATAGAGTTTTTAAGTGTACATACTACTAGTTTTTTATATAAATTAAACTCAAAATAAAGGTTTGATAGAGTTTTAAGTGCACATACTACTAGTTTTTTATATAAATTAAACTCAAAATAAAGGTTTGATAGAGTTTTAAGTGTACATACTACTAGTTTTTTATATAAATTAAACTCAAAATAAAGGTATGATAGAGTTTTAAGTGTACATACTACTAGTTTTTTATATAAATCAAACTCAAAATAAAGGTATGATAGAGTTTTAAGTGTACATACTACTAGTTTTTTATATAAATTAAACTCAAAATAAAGGTATGATAGAGTTTTAAGTGTACATACTACTAGTTTTTTATATAAATTAAACTCAAAATAAAGGTATGATAGAGTTTTAAGTGTACATACTACTAGTTTTTTATATAAATTAAACTCAAAATAAAGGTATGATAGAGTTTTAAGTGTACATACTACTAGTTTTTTATATAAATTAAACTCAAAATAAAGGTATGATAGAGTTTTAAGTGCACATACTACTAGTTTTTTATATAAATTAAACTCAAAATAAAGGTTTGATAGAGTTTTAAGTGTACATACTACTAGTTTTTTATATAAATTAAACTCAAAATAAAGGTATGATAGAGTTTTAAGTGTACATACTACTAGTTTTTTATATAAATTAAACTCAAAATAAAGGTTTGATAGAGTTTTAAGTGCACATACTACTAGTTTTTTTATATAAATTAAACTCAAAATAACGGTTGATAGAGTTTTAAGTGTACATACTACTAGTTTTTTATATAAATTAAACTCAAAATAAAGGTATGATAGAGTTTTAAGTGTACATACTACTAGTTTTTTATATAAATCAAACTCAAAATAAAGGTATGATAGAGTTTTAAGTGTACATACTACTAGTTTTTTATATAAATTAAACTCAAAATAAAGGTATGATAGAGTTTTAAGTGTACATACTACTAGTTTTTTATATAAATCAAACTCAATATAAAGGTATGATAGAGTTTTAAGTGTACATACTACTAGTTTTTTATATAAATCAAACTCAAAATAAAGGTATGATAGAGTTTTAAGTGTACATACTACTAGTTTTTTATATAAATCAAACTCAAAATAAAGGTATGATAGAGTTTTAAGTGTACATACTACTAGTTTTTTATATAAATTAAACTCAAAATAAAGGTATGATAGAGTTTTAAGTGTACATACTACTAGTTTTTATATAAATCAAACTCAAAATAAAGGTATGATAGAGTTTTAAGTGTAATACTACTAGTTTTTTATATAAATTAAACTCAAAATAAAGGTATGATAGAGTTTTAAGTGTACATACTACTAGTTTTTTATATAAATCAAACTCAAAATAAAGGTATGATAGAGTTTTAAGTGCACATACTACTAGTTTTTTATATAAATCAAACTCAAAATAAAGGTATGATAGAGTTTTAAGTGTACATACTACTAGTTTTTTAATATAAAACTCAAAATAAAGGTATGATAGAGTTTTAAGTGTACATACTACTAGTTTTTTATATAAATTAAACTCAAAATAAAGGTATGATAGAGTTTTAAGTGTACATACTACTAGTTTTTTATATAAATTAAACTCAAAATAAAGGTATGATAGAGTTTTAAGTGTACATACTACTAGTTTTTTATATAAATTAAACTCAAAATAAAGGTATGATAGAGTTTTAAGTGCACATACTACTAGTTTTTTATATAAATCAAACTCAAAATAAAGGTATGATAGAGTTTTAAGTGTACATACTACTAGTTTTTTATATAAATTAAACTCAAAATAAAGGTATGATAGAGTTTTAAGTGTACATACTACTAGTTTTTTTATATAAATTAAACTCAAAATAAAGGTATGATAGAGTTTTAAGTGTACATACTACTAGTTTTTATATAAATTAAACTCAAAATAAAGGTATGATAGAGTTTTAAGTGTACATACTACTAGTTTTTTATATAAATTAAACTCAAAATAAAGGTATGATAGAGTTTTAAGTGACATACTACTAGTTTTTTATATAAATCAAACTCAAAATAAAGGTATGATAGAGTTTTAAGTGTACATACTACTAGTTTTTTATATAAAAACTCAAAATAAAGGTATGATAGAGTTTTAAGTGTACATACTACTAGTTTTTTATATAAATTAAACTCAAAATAAAGGTATGATAGAGTTTTAAGTGTACATACTACTAGTTTTTTATATAAATTAAACTCAAAATAAAGGTATGATAGAGTTTTAAGTGTACATACTACTAGTTTTTTATATAAATTAAACTCAAAATAAGGTATGATAGAGTTTTAAGTGTACATACTACTAGTTTTTATATAAATTAAAACTCAAAATAAAGGTATGATAGAGTTTTAAGTGCATACTACTAGTTTTTTATATAAATCAAACTCAAATAAAGGTATGATAGAGTTTTAATGTACATACTACTAGTTTTTTATATAAATTAAACTCAAAATAAAGGTATGATAGAGTTTTAAGTGTACATACTACTAGTTTTTTATATAAATTAAACTCAAAATAAAGGTTGATAGAGTTTTAAGTGTACATACTACTAGTTTTTATATAAATTAAACTCAAAATAAAGGTATGATAGAGTTTTAAGTGTACATACTACTAGTTTTTTATATAAATTAAACTCAAAATAAAGGTATGATAGTTTTAAGTGTACATACTACTAGTTTTTTATATAACAAACTCAAAATAAAGGTGATAGAGTTTTAAGTGTACATACTACTAGTTTTTTATATAAATCAAACTCAAAATAAAGGTATGATAGAGTTTTAAGTGTACATACTACTAGTTTTTTATATAAATCAAAACTCAAAATAAAGGTATGATAGAGTTTTAAGTGTACATACTACTAGTTTTTATATAAATTAAACTCAAAATAAAGGTATGATAGAGTTTTAAGTGTACATACTACTAGTTTTTTATATAAATTAAACTCAAAATAAAGGTATGATAGAGTTTTAAGTGTACATACTACTAGTTTTTTATATAAATTAAACTCAAAATAAAGGTTGATAGAGTTTTAAGTGCACATACTACTAGTTTTTTATATAAATTAAACTCAAAATAAAGGTATGATAGAGTTTTAAGTGTACATACTACTAGTTTTTTATATAAATTAAACTCAAATAAAGGTATGATAGAGTTTAAGTGTACATACTACTAGTTTTTTATTAAACAAACTCAAATAAAGTATGATAGAGTTTTAAGTGTACATACTACTAGTTTTTATATAAATTAAACTCAAAATAAAGGTATGATAGAGTTTTAAGTGTACATACTACTAGTTTTTTTATATAAATTAAACTCAAAATAAAGGTATGATAGAGTTTTAAGTGTACATACTACTAGTTTTTTATATAAATTAAACTCAAAATAAAAGGTAGATAGAGTTTTAAGTGTACATACTACTAGTTTTTTATATAAATTAAATCAAAATAAAGGTATGATAGAGTTTTAAGTGCACATACTACTAGTTTTTATATAAATTAAACTCAAAATAAAGGTATGATAGAGTTTTAAGTGTACATACTACTAGTTTTTTATATAATATGTACACTTAAAACTCTATCATACCTTATTTTGAGTTTGATTATATAAAAACTAGTAGTATGTACACTTAAAACTCTATCATACCTTTATTTTGAGTTTGTTAAAATAAAAACTAGTAGTATGTACACTTAAAACTCTATCATACCTTATATTGAGTTTAATTTATATAAAAAACTAGTAGTATGTGCACTTAAAACTCTATCATACCTTTATTTTGAGTTTAATTTATATAAAAACAAGTATTATGTACACTTAAAACTATATCATACCTTTATTTTGAGTTTGATTTATATAAAAAACTAGTAGTATGTACACTTAAAACTCTATCATACCTTTATTTTGAGTTTATTATATAAAAAACTAGTAGTATGTACTTAAAACTTTATCATACCTTTATTTTGAGTTTAATTTATATAAAAAACTAGTAGTATGTGCACTTAAAACTCTATCAAACCTTTATTTTGAGTTTAATTTATATAAAAAACTAGTAGTATGTACACTTAAAACTCTATCATACCTTTATTTGAGTTTGATTTATATAAAAAACTAGTAGTATGTACACTTAAAACTCTATCATACCTTTATATTAGTTTAATTTTATATAAAAAACTAGTAGTATGTAACTTAAAACTCTATCATACTTTTATTTTGAGTTTGATTTATATAAAAAACTAGTAGTATGTGCACTTAAAACTCTATCATACCTTTATTTGAGTTTAATTTATATAAAAAACTAGTAGTATGTACACTTAAAACTCTATCAATACCTTTATTTTGAGTTTGATTTATATAAAAAACTAGTAGTATGTCACTTAAAACTCTATCATACCTTTATATTGAGTTTAATTTATATAAAAAACTAGTAGTAGTGCACTTAAAACTCTATCATACCTTATATTGAGTTTAATTTATATAAAAAACTAGTAGTATGTACACTTAAAACTCTATCATACCTTTATTTGACTTTAATTTATATAAAAAACAGTAGTATGTACCTTAAAACTATATCATACTTTATTTTGAGTTTGATTTATATAAAAAACTAGTAGTATGTACACTTAAAACTCTATCATACCTTTATTTTGAGTTTGATTTTATAAAAAAACTAGTAATGTGCACTTAAAACTCTATCATACCTTTATATTGAGTTTAATTTATTAAAAAACTAGTAGTATGTACACTTAAAACTCTATCATACCTTTATTTTGAGTTTATTTATATAAAAACTAGTAGTATGTACACTTAAAACTATATCATACCTTTATTTTGAGTTTGATTTATATAAAAAACTAGTAGTATGTACACTTAAAACTTATCATACCTTTATTTTGAGTTGATTTTATATAAAAAACTAGTAGTATGTCACTTAAAACTCTATCATACCTTTATTGAGTTTAATTTATATAAAAAACTAGTAGTATGTACACTTAAAACTCTATCATACCTTTATTTGAGTTTAATTTATATAAAAAACTAGTAGTAGTACACTTAAAACTATATCATACCTTTATTTTGAGTTTGATTTATATAAAAAACTAGTAGTATGTACACTTAAAACTCTATCATACCTTTATTTGAGTTTGATTTATATAAAAAACTAGTAGTATGTACACTTAAAACTTTATCATACCTTTATTTTGAGTTTGATTATATAAAAAACAGTAGTATGTACACTTAAAACTCTATCATACCTTTATTTTGAGTTTAATTTATATAAAAAAACTAGTAGTATGTGCACATTAAAACTCTATCATACCTTTATTTTGAGTTTGATTTTACTCGAAGTCGAGTTTTCGGAGCCAACAACTCATCGGCGTTCCAGGTCTCGCATCGATAGAATCAACTGCTGGAGAGTTTCCATGCGATTTTTTCTCTTCTTGGCGCCGGGTTCTTCTCCGCATATGCTCA
>JASGCC010000047.1:0-33803 GCA_030067915.1 Hydractinia echinata | reverse complement strand
ACCTAATAGAAAAGCTTATTCTGGTAATTGTTAAAATGAGTAAGGTGAGTTTCTGATCCCTGATGTTTCAATAATGTATAAAGAAATGTTAATGGATTTCCACCTTTATTTGATGTATTTCCATCTATAAATCAACATTATGTTTGTGTTATACGAGGTGACAGCTTGTGTTCAGCGTACTCTAATTTTAATGTCTGCCGTATTATGGTAGTCGTAGTTTCTCATCCCCCATCTTGTGCCATTGTCGTACAATGTGAGGTAAACGTATTATATATTTCAGGTATTTTTGGTGACTGAATGAAATGTTGGGCTAGTTTACATTCCATGCCTTGGAGCAATTTTCCTCAGAAGAAATGGTTGCTCACTAGCAGAAAATCTCATGGAAGCTTTACGTGTTTTTTCCTTGACGAAAGAAAAAGGTATGTGAATTTACTTTATTTATTTGTCCTGTACTTTTATACGAGATGAGTGATGAATCAACTTGTGGGATTTTTGTTATGGCATGCTGTATTGTCAATCAAATATAATTTTAAAGCCCACATGATAGTATGCTAAATTGGTCATCGTAAAACTCACTTTTTCGTTACCTATAAAATATATCCTTGTCGCAAGGAAGGGTAGATCCTGTATTTAAAATTTGTGGTTGAGTGAACGACACCAGAAAACAAATTGTTTCACCTGGTTGCCCCAAAGGTTTTTTAATTTTTGAGCTCTTGTACATCGGTTTTCTTATAAACGAATTTCTTACAAACTAACGTTATAAACTACGGTCTTGTTTATCATGCTATCCTTTGTTTCTAGACCTTTTTGTTTTAGTTTGGCGTTTAAGAGCTGATTTTTAACTTCTTTCTTTTAACGAAGCAGGAATAGAAAGTTTGTTGGTGATGTGTATAATTTTTTGTTGTAGGTTTGCTGAAGTGCGTCGTCAGACAAGAACGAGAAAAAAATGCTAGCCATGGCTATGAGGACCAGAAGCAGTTGGATCTTTGGGATGGGAAGTAAGCATGCAATGCATTTTTTGTGTTGTATATTCAACAGTTTCTCCAATAAAGCTTTCTTCATTTTTTGCATTGATGTGATCTGACGAAATTTAATCCATGTAGTGGTCGAAAATTATTTTTTTTCGCAAAACGTTTTATTTTTCGCTAATCCATATCTAAATGACTTGATTACCCACAAACTATTTATTTCCACGCAGGTGAACAAGCAGCGGATTTATCAAAAGCCAAACTAACATCGGCAACAAAAGAATGGAGGATTTACTTTGAGGAGAAAGAACAACGTTGGTGTGTTCCATATGTAGAGAAGGCTACAAATTTTATCGCAAACAAAGTTGTTGGGAATTTTTACACATACACATCACGTGTGTCCTTTGATCAGTTGAAATAAACCAAAAGAGAACACAAGTAAGATTATTTTTATGACAACCTACCACCCTGGTTTACTGGTGTAACTTTGTCTTAGAGCACTTTGAGTAAGCCATATGCATCAAGATTAATTTGTAAGTATGGTAAAGTAGGATTCTAAAGTCCCATGTTTTAAAGGAGACATTATCAGGGTGTTTAGAAATGTCAAGAAATCTTCAAAGTTTTATTTGGTATGTTAGGCCTTAAATCGTCAAAAACTATATCTCAATTATTTATCAAATATTAGCAAGGACTTTATTGAATCTCTGTGATGGGCCAAATATAGGCATTACAGTCAAACAATTTCAGGAATGTCAAAGGAAATAATGAGGGGTACCCTATGGCAATGTTACATTGGGTGTGGTTTTTTGCGCTGTATAAACGCCCAAATTCACTACAGTGTAATTTTATTTCCCCAGGGTTACAGCAAAACTGTGTCTCATTTCAAAACGTCATTCATATTCGATTGTCATTTGAAGCCGTGCGAGCATGCTAGGATCACAGTGATGAATGGGAGAGTGCTGCTTTAACAGAATGGAAACACGAAAATGCACGGACTTTTTTAGCCGTTATGGGGACCAAGAGGTATTGTGTAAGCATTTAAATGTGAATTGACCTATTCTTACAAATGTTTTTGTAAAAATTTCCAACTAAAAACATTCAGCTGTTTTTTTGTCAGTTTCTGTCATAACAATGTTTATGCCTGAAGAAAATAACCGCTTTGTACTGTTGTTTAGGTTTTGCGGAAGTCTTCGTTTGCAAGCTGTTTGCCAGGTAAAGAATATTTGGCATATTTGTTCCTAAATATAAATGTCTTAATTATTTCATGTGATGAAAATGATAGATTAAGGCGTATAGTTGACTGACTAACTACCGATAAAGGAATTTGAAACTGGTAATTACACGAAAATGACAGAAGAGGTGTCCGACGGCAGTGGCAACCTACCTAGCTGAAATGTAAATGTGAAAAGCTCAGAAAGCTGATATCAGCGTATTTCCATAACCACTTTCTCGTTCTTATTAAGCGTCGTAGTATTAATATGATTGGTTAGTTTTTTCAACCTGCGCCTCTTTTTTTGTTCCAGACACAACACAAGTACGGTGCAAGAGTCTAGCAGGGTTTCGGAACCAACCATTCCACTCCACGTTCATGATATTCCGTCTGATGCCTACTGTCGATTTGCCCATCAACAGCTCTTTTAAGTAAAGAGAACAGGTGGTGGAGGAAAGCAATAGCAACATGTATCTGTTACCCCTACATGATTCATATCGCTCTTTATGTGCTTAACACGTAAAGTCTGTCTGCCTGGCTGTCCTGTCTTCTGTCTGTGTACGAAAAAGTGAGATCCATTAAGAATGTTTTACATCTTTAATGTTTGTGTATTCTATTTGTAGTTATTATTATTGCATGCATTGTATACATTGTTTTAGACTAGTTCTAAACTCAAATATTACAGAACTTTATTGACCTTATCTGCATTTTTTATGAATTTTTATTATATTTTATATCCATTTTAAGTTTTGATTTTCTACTATGGTTCAGTCATTTTTTGGGAAACAGATTTTAATATACCTTTTTACCTTTGTGAACTATTGTAATTTCAAAAGGAGAGTGGGTTCAAAAATTATAAAGTGTAATAAAACATTACTGTCTTATTTCTGTGAATATTATGCTTATAGAAGAAAGTTCTGCAGAGGAAGGCTCAATGCTTGGAAATTTCTTTGTACAGTCGATCTCTGATCCAGACAAACCCTTAGACGATACTTCCAGTGAAACGAAAAAAGAAGATGCATTTGCCCAGTCCGGTGAAATTGTAAGTGCATGAAGGTTTCAGTAATTTTTTTTTAGACTGGTTAATATTAGCCGTGGGTTTTGTCATATTATTGTTATTGAAGACATTAGCATGTTGAGAAAATATTAACAGTCATTTCAATGCACAACTTACAGACAATGGTAAAGCCAATGCAGTCACCAAGTTTTTAAACTTCAAGGGATTCAATAGTTTGCTGAACAAGATTTGATAAAGTTTAGTAATAATAATGTGTTTTAATTAACATTTATTCAAATTTTTATAGTTCACGTCTTTGGAAGTTTATTGGATTTTACAATCAAATTCTTTCCTATCTGCAGCACAAGTGGTTTTAAGGAGACGATAACATCCGCATTTTCTGAGCAAAAAAATAACAAAAACTAGCCAATCTCCTGAAAGAAAGTGACAACAAGAAGAATGAGGTTGTTGCACACGTCACAAAAATGCTTTGTACTATCATTACGGATAAGAGATCTTGATGACACCAAACACTGGTAAAACTATTTTTCTTTTGTTTATTTTTGTGAATGGAAGTAAAAATCCTGGTTAGGCTACCTGTAGTTATAAAAGTTAAATATCCCCATATTTTCCATACGAAACTTTAAAAAGCTTTTGTGACTGCAAAAGCCTTTCATCTGCAGCCCAAACATCAATGTATTTTGTTATAAAATTGTAGAAATGCTTTGTATTTTAGAATTGCTGTGAATTATTATAAATTGTCCAGCAGTTTTCATTTTAACATATTTATAACCACACTTGTTCTGCTAGATGCAATTGTTATTACCTTAAAATTGTGGTATATATGTTATAATGTATATGTTGAAGTGCAAGGCTTTGGCCTACTTTCCTTTTGTTTTAATTCTGATATATATATAATAAGGATACTCAATGCTATACCTTTTTATTTTTATTTTTTAATAACTTAATCACACCACTTTCATCAGGTGCACATATTTTATCACCAGTAAATAGTAATGGAAAGTTCAGTACAGACATTTCATTGTTAACGTGTTCCACCCTTTAAAAATTATAAGTTTTAACACTGTTGATTAGAAAATAAGATCTGTTTACATTGTTAAAATAACACAAACGTTATGTTAATCTTGCATCGCTTTAAATTTGACTGCAACATATCTCAGATGTCCCTTAAAGTCTAACTACCCAATTTTAGAATGAATTATTTAATTCTTTTTTCCCTTTTTGTTTGTTTTTTTTCTTTTAATTTTCATTAATTCTTTTCCCCTACAGGAGAAGTTTTTGAGAGTGCTAAGTCTGGTCCATCTCAACCTGACACATGGCCATTAAAGGTCAGCAAGATATGTGTTGTCAATTTTTGCAAGAGTTGCTTTACTGGAGCTTACAAACAAAGAAAAATCGGAAAAACCACTTTATGCAACTCAAGCTTGGAACTTGTTCCTAACATCTTTGATCATGCAGTGAGTGAAAACAACAAAAATTGTATGTTTATTTTTTTAATATGTTTAAACGTCTAACGTTTGTTCTTTATCGGGATTACAAACAACCTGGAAAATTGTAAAAAACATGAATTAAATTTGAAATGCCCAAAAAAATTTCTGAATTAATGTTAAACAATGGTATTGAGTTGCTTTACTTGTCATTTACATAAAATACATATTTTATAAATTCCATGCATATTTTTCATATTTTTGGTTTCTTACCGCTATATAAATTTTGAATTCTGGCAATTTTCATTTTTATGTTGATGATGATATTTATTTACTCTCTGGTGCCAATAGATGTCCTCCCAACTAAATAGTTTTATATCTCACCCCCTGTCATTACAGTTTGAGGTGACTTACCAACCCCATCTATTAGGCCCCTTAAGTTGATGGAAAAACATGTAATTAATGCACATAGCTCCCTTTGTGTTATATTTCAATATTATAGAAAAGGTAAAAGTTTCTTTTCAACACTCCTCCCCCCCTCCCTCCTGTCCCCCCCTCCCTCCTGTCCCCCCAACTTATTTCGTAACTTTAAGTATAAATTAAATTTATATGTCAACTACTTACAGGGTGTAATCCAGTGTTCTCAGTAGCCGTTAAATGACTATTTCCCCATTAAAATTTATCCGAAATTTCCCAATTTATTAGAGGAGCTATATTCACTACAAAATATGGGACTTAAAGCCCATTTTATGCAAATTGTGAAGGAATAAGACTTCAATAATACCTAAGACCACCTTGATGAATTTCTATTTAGGATTTGGTAGCCTTATTTTAGATTACACCCTGATTACACCCTTGTAATCCTGATGCATCTACAACATCTCCAACTGCTAACAATGTTTTTTTTTCTTCATAGATGTCAACGTTGAATACATGCAAGTATTGTGTCTTTTATTCCAATTGCTTCCAGCAAGTGACAAAAAAGAAATCTTTTTGCAATGTTTGAGAGGAGTTACATTACTGGCAGAGAATGTCATTGTATCTCCACCACATTGTAGTTATTTGATGTTGATTTTTAATTTCTTCATACATCATTATTCAGAACCACCGTCTGATATTTTATCCACGCAGGTAATGTTTGTTTAAGATTTGCAATTTTCCTATAATTCAAAAAATGCTAATATATAATAAACAATAATGCTAAGTTACTTTGTAATTACTTGTCAAAACTGCCTGTTTGTAACTCTCAGGAGAGGGGAATATTTTTTCTACTATCTTACAGTTTGTGTAAATATCAGCCTCTTCTGTAGGTAAATTTAAATTAGGTTGACGCATGCAAATAAGAAGACCATGCCATGTTTTAAGACAAATCTTCAATCCTTTAAAATTTAGTTGAAATCTAAAACACGAAGGCAAAGTAAATCTTAAAAAACAAAAATTTAACTTTAAAAAAAAATATTGCCTTGGTATTTTTCGTAATTGAAATGTTTTCCTAGCCATATAATCAAATTAGCTACTTTAAATTTTTTCTCTGTGCTGAATGCACATAAAACAAAAATCTCTATTCTGTATTTGCAAATTTGTCTACAAAAGTGGGTGGTATCTATGAAAATGACATTTTCTTGTTTAAATCTCTTTTCTATTGTCACTTTTTCCTTCTAGGTTCAACATAATGTTTTATCATATGACACATCAGAGGAGAAGTACATGCCTATGTATGCTGAAAGTTTTTTTGGCGAGCATGAGATTTTCAAAAATAACTTGATCAAAAGTCCGGAAGTCATGTCAGATAATCCGAATCCGTATTTCTATGATGTTTTTATAGGCAATCGAGTTAATTTAGATATCGAGGTAAGAACGATGTCTAAAAATGTTTACAAACTTTTTGTTCTAGGATAAACCTGTGCAACTCTTTTCTGTTACATTTTTTTTTTCGGTCAGACCGTGAAAACCTTGAAATCAGACTGGACTTGAAAAACTTTAAATCAGACTAGGTGTCCTTAAAAACCTTTTAACTTCGAATCATTCTCTAAATAAAAACTTTGAATGTGAAAAATCTAATAACATGGTTATGTTATTTTCTCATAGTAACTTAGTATGTTTGTGCACCATCTTTGTTGTGATTAACGTGCTTCTTTAATAATTATGTCATCTTTTTTGTATAATTTTACGTGTGCGTAGCATAATCAGCAGAAATAATTATTTTTGATGTTTTGAGTTTAAAGAGTAATTGTTGAAGCTGAATATTTTTGGTGAAAGATAATAGTATTATAGCTATAAAATTGTGACAAGAGTGTTATAATAAAAAAATGGATATAGTCTGAAAATAACCTTTAACCTTTTTTAAAAGAGTTACCGCCACCTGTTATGAAATTACTATTTTTCATTAATAATTCTAGTAATACTTCACTAAACAAAAAAATTTTCCAACTAGAATTGTTGAAAAAAATTTTGTGTACCCAATTAATACCCATATATTTGTCTATTCAAAATGATTACACACAGACTTATTTCGGATCCCTTACGAAACAATTCAAAAATATGCTTAGAATGCACAAAATGATCTTGTAAATTCTTCCACGGACTAATCTATTTTAAATCTAATATATGCTTAATTATCGAAGAGACTTAATTCTTTAGGCCACAAATCTACTGCTGCATTCATCAGAGAATGATTACACCTTGTTTTTTTACGCGTTTATGAAGCTTATAACGAATATACTGACAGAAGTTAGTGATCGGAGTTGCGATCAGTTAGTTCATGTGCTGGGTACACGAAACACATTCTTGCGTATGTGGGAGATGTTGAAAAAATTACCCGTACCAGCAACAACATTAATAGCAATGAAGGATTTCATGGAGGTATCATGTTTTTCTGTACTATTATTTGAACTGTTTAGGATGTTACTGCAACAGCAGCTAAGAATCACGTATAGCAGTTCGCAGCTAAGAATGCGTTATTGGATGCAATTAGCACAAAATAATTGCCATGTTACGTAATTTTTTCCTACACAAAATTACCTTCAATTCCAGCAAGTATAATTTTTTTCTAAAATTCTCAAACCAGTACAGATGATGCTTAGAAACTAGCATGCAACATATGCAATACCTCCTTGATTAGCTAATTGATTGATAACTCATCTGATTATTGAAAGCAAATATTGACAATGAGGGAGACTTCGTAACCCAAAAATAACAAGTAATATTGTGTTTAAAATGTGTTAAATTGTTTTCAAAAAACTGCACATCTCTTATTTTAGCTTTCAGTGGATCATGAACCTTACTTACAGTATCTCAAATGGATGCCATATTTGCAACTTTTAAAAGAAGATATAGCTACCATTAATGTATGTATTAATGCTTTTCAGCTCTTTTTCATGTTTTAAAAGAATGGTACATGTAGACAACATAAAATTCGCGCCAGCATAAAGTTTCTACTGGTATAAAGTGAGAGTGCAGTTAGAAGTATCGAAATATAAAATTCATGCTGGCATGAACTTTTATGCCACCTGATTAATTTTATTTTGGGGTGTAAAATCCTACCGAAGTTACGATGATGTTGCAACACAATACCATATTGTACATGCTACAACACAAGCTGCAGCGTGAACAACTTTAATAACTATAATATTGGAATATTTGCAAAAACCTGTTATATTTATGCTGGCATAAGATTTAATGCCCGTTCTGAAGACAGGCACTAGATTGTGCTGGCATGAAATCTCACGAAACATGTAACCTTATACAGGGGCTGTAACTAACACACACATGAAATTTCTTGCTGCTATGGAATTTTATGCAGACATGAGTTTCATGTCGCCTATGTGTAATGAACAAGTATTTTGTTACCCTATATTGTCACATCTGTCTGTCTGTCTGTAACTCACAAAGTGGATATGTTTATTTCCTTTTTTTATTCTATTTGTTAATTTTTTTGACATTATGGCATGAAGTCGATGAAATACATTGACATAAATGTGTTAAATCAGATTAGTAAAGCCATTACGTTACACTTTTAAATTTGCGGCCTAATAACTTGGAAATAGGTGAAAATAACTGATGTGACCTCCCAGGCAGGTAACTAGAGATGACTAGGGACCAAAATTGGGGCATTACCCTAAGCTTGGTTAAGGCACGCTTTTCAGAAGCGACAGTTGATAATGTCATTAACAAACAGTTAAACCTCAATATTTCTGTAACCGTTTGTTGAAGGTACATGATCCTATGCATTTTTTTTATTAGCGTTTCAAGCTCTACACAACAGTAGGGTTCTTTAATAAGGTTATTAAATTCTTTAAAAAATATTTTTTATATATGGACAGGGCATTGCTGACATAATCAAAAGTTTTTTCAAAATGCCTAGTCAATGCCTTTTATATGCCTTTTATGGTATCCATCCAAATCATGAGTTTAAACCTAAAACCGGTGTTATCATGAAAGTGTATATCCAACAAAAACAACACCATAGTGTCCTTCCCCCAGTCGATAGAGTGGGACTTAGATTTCTAAAATTTTTCTGCTAGGGGTGACAGGGGCAATAAAAATATCTCTTGTGAAGAGGGTAAATTAATTTTGTGGAGACACTTTTTTCTTGGGGGAATAAATTAATATACTAAAATTTCATCCATGTTTTCAATCATCCATAATATTACATTGTACACATTGGTGAAAATTAAAGAACTGAAAAAAACATTTATATTTGCATTGTTTGTTCTAACATTTTGCAGTATTTACTAAGGTAAAGTACATCTATATCCAAGGGGGGGGGGGGTAAAGTCTTTATCTTGGTGGGACCACGAAAGCAGAGGATACTATAATCACATGATCTGTGATATATTTATATTAAAAATATCATGTATCTAAGACTATAAACAAAACTGCCTTTGAATCAAACAGAAAAGTATTTTTTAAAGTGACTGATTACACTGTGCAATAATAGATATATTTTATCACTAATTCAAGACATAGTGTGAAGGAATTTTAATAGTATCAGTGTAGATTGATATATGTATGAGCCATTATTTGAAAACAAAATTTCCTTTCACGTTTCTTTTATGTTTCCTTTTTTAGATTGCGCATTCCAATGATATCTCTGAAGAGGACAAAGCGAAAGAGCTAAATGATATTTCGAACGTAATGCCAAGTGTTTCCGAAGATCCGAATACTGTTATTCGTTTCTGCTCTGACTTAATAACCCTTGTCACAAAACTCTTCAGTTGCGAGAATGCTCTGCATTTTACCCCATACATGGTTGCAGATGGGTTGGTTATGTTCTTGTGGTTGTTAATTAAAAAGTATGTACTGGAACAGAAGGAAAAAATCACCAATGGAGAAGGGCTGAAAACACTCCTCCTCGATATCATTTACTTGTTGCAAGTTGAAGTCGAAAAGTCAAAGTATGTATTTTTTTGTTATTTACCATACTTTTCCTAGGTGTTGTCAAAGCTTTGTAAATCTGATGCTCCACCACCATAACTTATGCCCAGATGATGTTTTTTCATAAAACTTGCCAATAATGTAGCAGGCCTATCAATAAGAAAATAACACCAGAGCAATAAATTGCTCCCCCAAGGTTACAATAATTTAAACTGGGAGGGCAATCTGAATAAATAGAATAAGATTATAAACGCATATTTCATCAAAGTCTTTTTTATTTATATTATTTTGTCTTTTTTATATATTTTGGTTCTTTTTTACTGTAAATAATAAGAAAGAGAACATTGATTTCCATCTGAGATGAATTGATATTGCTCAGCTAGAAAAACTTTTTTTGGAATTGGGGGAGCAAGTAATGGTAGTTTCTCATTTCTCAGAATTGGGCGAGCCTTTGCGTGAGCAAGAGCAATTGCTCTCCCCTTATTGACAGGCCTGATGTAGCGTGATATTTATAAATATCACGCTACATCACGCTATATTTTTGAGAGCTATAATGTATTAACGTAGTAACCTACAATTCTGAAATTTGATGTGCTCATTACTTTTTGGAAGAATAAATTTTCAATAATTGAAACAAATATCCCATTGCATTGAATTTCAGAAAACCTCCAGTTGAGTCTTCTTTGAAACAAAACTGACATGTAATAATGCGAATCATTGCTGCAGTACATATCCACTAATTCGAATGTTCTTCATTTGAACATACGATATTTCGAACAAACGTCTTGGTCGCTTCTTTACGAAACTCTTCTGTTTACTGCTGCTTAATTCAGACATTTGTTTATTAAAACATATGTTTTGACCCATTGCGTGCTCGAATTAACAGATGCATACTGTATATTATTTCATTATTTTTTTATACTTTATGAAATGATCAACTGCACTTGATTTTATGAAATATCAGTTTATTTTTTTATTTTTTACCCATAATTATTCCTTATACATGTTGTTAAACTTTTCTTGTCAGAGAGCTAATAATCAAGCAAGCAACATATGACGAGGGGGATTTATCGGAAGAGCAGTTTGAGTTTTACATGGATATTGTTGGGATTGATTTGCCTGAACCAGAAACTGGAATAAATAGTTCACACGAAACCGCTAATGGCCTTATAAAGGGTATGCTATATGCATTTGCTTTATATTCTGTTTTTGTTAAGAAAGAAAAAAAAGGAAAACAAACAAACTTATAATCAACAGTCAACTAGTAATCAACCAGTAGTCACCAAGGTTACAATATTTAAATCAAAACTAATTTGTTTTCATTAGTTTTACCAGTTGGTTTTAAGGAAGCCATGAAGAAATGGAATCAGCTTGAAGCTAAAACAAATTCAGCTTTTATACCCTTATTATTCCATGAATTAACAATATATGCTGGTAAAAGAACGCACACATCGCTGAGATGATTACAGCTGGTATAAGCAATGTTGTTTCTTCCCATCTGGATATCACTTGTAATGGTAAGAATTTAAATTTGAACTTCATAATCTTTTTATTATTTTCATGAGTTGAGGCAGAGCATTCACTTAACATACACAATTATTGAGCTTTCTGTGTTTTTACATTAGTGTTGAGAGTTTAGTCAAGCACTTGGTTAATCATGCCACGTCCCTGTACACACTTATAATAGTCATAATTAAGGTCCTTTAAAATTTGATGGTGATCTCTAAATTATGTCAAAAAATTTGGTTAAAAAATGGTGCTTTCACAAAAAATAGTTTGTTTAAAAGTTAGCTTGATTTTAAATGCAACCTGTGGTGTCAATAATTAACATGGTGGTTGCAAGTCATGAAAGTTCCAGAAAACTTTGCACTTACACTCTTGTGGGACAAACAAAAATTTTATTAACTTCAATACTTAAACACATTTTCAAGGCGACCTCCTAAAATCTCCTAAAATTGTTTATGGTGGCATTTAAATTTTGTGTTTACATTTTAAGTAACAACGGCCAGTGACATTTAGAGAGGAAAGGCTTGATTAGTGGTAACTCTTCATTTCCTTCTAATATTTCGACAAAATCTCCTAAAATATGGAATTGGTTTTATATGTTTTTTAGTGTTTTCTTCTAAAAGTTTTCTCCTAAATTCTCCCAAAATTATGAAATTTTAAAGCTGTGCCACCCTGATCTTTGATGTAATTTTTTTTTAAATATGCGATGAATACTGAATAAATTATGTGAATAAAAAATGTAAGTTTGAGCTAGGTTTATGTGCCTGCATCAAGAAAAGTTACAAGAAAATCTCCTTATTTCAACCTATTGACGAGATGATAATTTAGTTACTTTTCAGTTGTTTATTGTTGCTCATTATTATTATTCAATTTATAACCTTAAAAAATATTTATGCTTTGTTCACTGGTCATGGAATTTTTTCGAAGTTTTTATTGCCATCCTCGTAAAAACAAAATTCTATGCATTTTACACATTTTATAAACTTTAATAAATAAAAAATTTTCTCAGGATTGACATAGCAAAATTTTAATTACTGCTGGAGGGATACTGATGCCCCAAATAATTTTCTAAATCAGCGCCAACCCTGAATTTCTTTAAAAGGCATTTTTGATATTTTATTAATTTTTATCACTCTTTCCAATTAGAGCCACCATTTATAACATATGCTGCTTCGTTAAAACGTTGTATCCGAACCTTGGCTGATGTCTGTGCTGAATTACTACCATGGATGCAAGAAAATTTTCAAACAGAGTTTGAAAATTTGAAAGGGGTTGGAAAATCGACTTTTTGTTTATTCTGGGTAGATCATGTTGCCTCCCATATCTCAAACCATTCTGAAATGTTGACGTTATTATGTTGTGACCAACCTGGTCAGGATAAACTAGAAATTGTTGTCTTCATACGAATGCTGGAGGTTATTGATAAATGGATGGTGAAGGAAATTGTGGATGGAAGGTAAGTTTTCTACAAACCCCTTTTGAATTTGCTAGTTGGCTTGCAAAAAAACTTAGTATTATCGTAGAACTTATTTAAATTGGCTTTTGAATCTTAGTGGATCCAGAGGTACTTTTAAAAATTGGATTTACCTTAAAGATTTGTATGAGAAATTCCCAATGATATATCCACTTTTTGTTCAAACTTAGTGTGACTCTAGGTATAGCTTTTTAAATATTTCATTTTCTTTCTGCCCATGACCACCATTAAGACCTCCTTCGTTAAGATTTTCAAACTAGCTTCAGTCTTTTTTGTGTGACCCTGTTACGTTTTATGTCAGGTTCGCTTTAATTATTACTGACTGTTATAGCCAAAACAGATGCCTTCTAACTGCCAGGTAAAACAAAAGTTCTCTTTGAATGAATATTTTATTTTAAAAAGTAATTCTGCATCAATGTTCTCACAAAGGTAAAACCAATCAAACAAAAAGTAAAATACATGTGCATTTTTTTTCAAAATTTTTTTTGTTTAAGATGCAGATTACTGATCGCTCAACATGCCTTACATATGCGTACGATTTTCCCAATTGTGAATTTTATTGACAGTTCAAAATTCTGCACTGTTGCGATTCATATAATTGCTCAAATGAGTATGAAAAACAATTCAATATCTTATCATAATTACCTAGCGATAAGTCTTGTCTCTTTAGCATTTTCGGCTTGCAAATTTGATATTTTACAGAACGCTAGTTGTTAGCTAGGGGGTAAAAAATCCACTAGTAGTTAGCCAGTAGAAAAATCCACAAGATTTCTTGCTACTCGCAGTTACAATCTAGGCCTCTTCGTTGTGTGTAGCTAAGCCTTTCCATCGATATACTTAACTGAAACTCAGTTTCAGAACATCTACTTTAAGGGCAAACACCTCTAGAAATAATAAATTAGCAAAATATGAAAGTTTTTTACGAGAGTCATGGATATTTTTCAAAACGCAAAAGTTTTTTCACCACGAAAAAATGGGAAATCTCAAAGTAGTGATTTATTTTTTCTTTAATCATCAACTACAATGACGTTTGGTGTTTTCATTCTTCTTTGATGCAGCGAAGATTTCCCGGATAACCTGATTTCTTGAAACAGTAATGAATGTGAACTTTTGATTACTAATGGTAAGAGAAAAGAAGAAGAAAAAAGAGAATTGTTGCCATTTGCGAAGGATTTTCCCTTGCAAACAAAGTGATTTTTAATTTTCGCGAAAGTTTTTCACGCAAAATTCGTCCCAAGATTACAATTCTCGAAAGTGTTTGATGCAAAATTTCTTGAAACTTTCTGCTGCTAAAGTAATATGTCCCACGTTGTGGTTATATAACTTACGTAGGTACACACTTTTCTCACAGCACTTTAAGGGAAGAAACTTTTATCGAAAGAAACCTTTGTGGTAACAAAGCAACCACAAAGTCTCTTAAGGAATCATACCCTGCCCATGTTATAGATCAGCAGGTTATAAATTCCACAACCTGTTATTCAAACAAATCCTTTTCAATTTGCAACTAAAAAATCATGCACACACCTGTTGCTAATATCTTAAATATTTCGTTTTATTGCTCAGCTATGTGAGTATTTATCATGTTGAATTATTTTATTTTAAACAAAAATCTTTCGTACAGAGATCAGATGTTGGAACTTTTTTACAGAACTCTTTTCATTTTGCGGTGAAAGCATATTAGTTGTGTTATGGCTATGACAATCATAGCCATAACATCACAATCACATGCCACAAAAAAACTGGAGCTAGTTTCAAATTTTTGAACGAAGAAGAAGGTTGAAGTGGTGGTCGAATGGCAAGAAAAATAATATTAAAAAAGCAATATCTGGAGTTAACTTTTAACAAAAAATGGATAATGTCATTGGGAATTTCTCATGAAAATCTTTCAGAAAAGTACCTTGCGACTCAATTTGATGTTAAGCATTTTGTTAATTTGGCGAACACTTCTTGACAGTATGTTTACTCTTCCATGTAGATTTATTCACAACAAGGTATCATATGTATTCTATTTTTAGTGTGGTTCAAGAAGAAGTGTTGATAAGTTGGATGCAGTTCATGGGACGGTTAATTGATCATACAAAAACGGTTGTAATCTTTCTTCAATATTTTAAACAGCATGAGGACAGTTTCTATAGGATCTTCAAATCTGCAGTTGAAGACTCCTTCTCAGAAGAATACCTTGTTGCTTACGTCAACCTGTTCACCAAACTTTTTAATTTAAGTAAGTATAAAAGTAAATAAATAGATAAATGTGTTATTCAGCTGCTACAAAATTGCTTGAAATATGTTGCATTGTTGCATCATTGTTGATGTTGTTGTCATCAATATCCTTGTTATTCTTTTAAAATATGCTTTTAAAATACTTACCATTATATAAGGCAGATTTATCCCAAATGTTGAATGGAATTGTTAACCTAAATATTCTAGATGAAAAAAATGCAGACCAAAATCTCAAACTATGCTTGTTGAAGCTCTTCAAAGAAAGTGAAGCTGTGCAAATTACTTGGATTCAAAAGTTGATTTTACTGAAAAAAGCACCAGCAGAGGGATGTGCTCTAGTAAGAATGTTCATCAACTTTGGAATTCAGAACAGGTAATTATTAGAGCCTTTCAGTCTGTATTTTTGTCGTAGCAACTGGTAAAAAATGCTGATAACTATCACAATAACATAAACTACAATTTTTCACATGCTGCAATTATTTCAAAGTTCCAGTTTTCCTTTACTTATCAGACTATAAGGTGATATAATTTTTCTACAAGGAATTAGCCAATGCCTGAAATCATTTTAATTAGTATTTTGTCAACACGTTACCAAACATTTTCAAAATATTTTCTTCTAGGGCATCAATGGAGAAGATGTTATCTTGCCTCTTTAATTTTTGCTTACATGTTGTGAACAAAATAACAAGCCAAGATGAAATGTCAATAACATTGAAGTTTTCGTTTTCAATTTTTTTTGATGTTATTGTGACAACAGCTACAGCTTGTGGTGAACTAGGACATCTTAATTTACTGGAGAATGCACTACAATGGGTCATCATACAGTATGTTGTTTGGTTGATAATGTGTGGGAACTGTTTAAATTCTAATTTTCCCATTTACAGTTCTTTTATTTTGATTTCAAAGTCCAGGTTTGTTTCAGCTTTTCCCAAGCGAAGTTTTTCAAGTTTTAGTGGTAAACTCCTTTTCTGGAATCAAATTTTTGTTTCCATCAGAATTTGTGGTTCAATAAAGTTTCTAAGTGAATATCTTTATTATAGTAATTATGGAGCGTTATTTCATGAGGATATACAAACTGTATTATTATTTTTTATAGCAATGATACTTGGTTGAAACATATCAGTACCGAAACAGCGTTTTCTAATCATATCAGAGAATGCTGTAATCGATCACTCTGTATATTACAAAGGTTGTTTCTACCCTATCCGACGAAACAGAGAGTGCATTAAAAGACACCATGCTTGAAAAAGATGCTTTTGATCTGACAAATTTTTCTGATGTATTGAATGACACGCATGAAGATGAAGATACAAATTATGAAGAATCTGTAAGTATGAACACTAAAATACAATATAATAATTTCAATTGTGATAAGTTTATCACTTCAGGTTTTTGACAGTTGTTTTACTCCTGATTAAGTAATGCCATTGAAATTTAGAAATGATAGTATGCTTCAGACCTAAGCTTAGAATTTGCACTGAGAAGTTTTTCAATATCAGTACTGTCTTTAATTCTGCTAAACAATCTAAGTAAGTGGGAGCGAGATAAAATTAATTGTTAGCAGACATAGTTAGTCAAAGTCTATCAATGTTTCTGTGGTTTTAACAAGGATTTTTAACTGTGAAATGAATGTATTATATAGACCAAATAGACACATCATAATACATCAATAACCTCTCTGATGCTTACTGAATTTTCAATGATTTAGATTGGACACTTATTTAAGAGGGACACTTAGAGGGAACGTAAGAAAAAAAGGTCAATATTAAGGGGGAATGGGATTTTTAAAAAAATGTGTAATAGTAATGTTCAATAGTTTCTAAAACAAAATCGTGGGAGACTTCTTTGTTTTTAACATAATGAGAGCTGTTGATTTCGTTTACTTTTTAGTAAAAAACTGAATTAAGTGCTAGTGAGCTTATTTAAATTTTAAGATGGACTTTTATTCCATTAGGTGCTTATTTCAATTGCTTTTTGCTACCATTGAGCCTTATTAGAAGGGGTGGTTAATTAATGCATTATAGTAACGAATTAAAACAATTATTCATTTCGCTGTTTGATATCAAGTCTTTAATGATAGTATAGACTTGTTGAAACGTTTATAACTTACCCAAAAAAACCCTTTTTTGATAGGATGATGATACTTCAGGTAAAGTCTGCACATTTACAATCACACAAAGAGACTATATGAATCAACACTGGTATCATTGCCACACATGCAAGATGAGTGATGGTGTGGGGTGTTGTACAGTGTGTGCAAAGGTTTGTCATAAAGGTCATGATGTCACATATTCTAAGCATGGATCCTTTTTTTGTGATTGTGGTGCTAAAGAAGATGGCACTTGTAAGGTATGAAAATTTTGACAGGTGAACACCAGGATTGTATCGAATTAAGTAATAATAATAATGTAGAAACAGTGTCCTGAGGTTTAGAATTTGTCTTTGATGGCTATAAGCTATGGTGTTTAGTATTTTTTAAGCTTGTTGAGTCTTTATTCATATGATGTAAAATTAAAATCAACTAATTGTTATTCTACAGGCAATGGCAAAAAAGTCCTCTGGATCTGACCTGTCAAATAAATCATCGAAAAATTTGTCACCATTTACAGCTTGGGGTGAACTTACAAGCAAACCTTCAAAAAAATCTGGCGTGACTGCTCAATCATCAAAACATGAACCAGTGTCTGTTAACAACCTCGGAGAAGATATTTTCCTCCTGAAGAAAGTTTTAAAGGTGCTCTTACATTTTTTTTTTTTTTGGATTCTCTTTTAGATTTAGTAAAGTTTAGTGTAGAGTGAAGGCTATAATAAGTATAAGATTAAGGACAATTTAACTGGATATTTTTTGGATTTGGCAGAGAAGTATAAAACTAAGTTGGGCTTTTTACTTCATGATTGTACATCATTGTTGTTTTGTTTTTAACAGGATGCAAAAGGCGATGTTCTTAAGCTTCTGAAAAAGAGTTACATCTCTGATATACTCTTAAAATTACTGTCAGCTGCAAATAGTGCATTTAGCCGTGAAGTGGAAAAACAGAAAGAAAAATGTAAAACCGTAAAAGAAGATTTAAATCACAAAATGCAGTTGCTTTACACACATGACAAAGAGTGTTTGATCAGTGATGCCTTAATGGTAAGTGATTCTGTTGTTTCAAAAGCGTACAAGAGTGGAGTATTTGGAATAATTATCATGACAAAGTAGTGCTTTATTACGCGGAGGCAATGTTACGTTACTACTTGAATGATAACAACACAATTTAGCGGTATTCATTATAGTGTAATTTTGTTTTATATTGTATGTGGATGAAGAGCAGAGGTTTTTAGTCCGTTGAAATGTCCTTTGGAACCAAAAATATGTTTTGTGTTATAGAGTGCAGTATCTGGTTCTCAAGAAGGAGCATTTGAGAATATTAAACTCAATTATGGGGGTGATCAAGGCCAGACATTACGTCAATTGATGTTGGCTCATGTTGTCCATCACAAAGCCATGTGTTTAATTGCATCACCCCGTGGAAGACGACAACACCTAGCAGTTGCACATGAGAAGGGAAAAGTTAGTTCAAATGGATATTTAAACATTTCTTAAGCTTAAAATGCTCAATAAATCAATAACAGGAAACCGTTCTACCTGGCAAAATTCAACGAAAGGATAGATAAACAATTTTCCATATTTGTTTATCAGTTTAAGAATATAAGATTGAATTTCAAAATTTGTTTCATTGTTATCATCTGCCATTTAGAATTTTTGTATTTTTTGTTATTATTATGTAAATTATATTAATTATGTAAATTATATGTTTGCTTTATTTTTTCTTACAAGCTAATTAGTCAATGCTTCTTTCTTTAGGTCACAATTCTACAATTATCAGGGTTACTAAAGCAACCAGAAATTAATCAGAAAAAAATGACTCTAAATCGTCTATCGTCCACCATAATGCCATTTACTGTATTGCATATGGCTAGCAATCCAATGAATGATGATTTTCTGGCAGTCACAGGACTGAAAGATTGTCATATCTTGATCCTTGGTCATTCTGGATCTAGTTTAAATCATCTGGCACTTTCTTCAAAACTTGATACTGGAAATTTTATTATCAAACCAATTTGGGTTCCAGGCTCTCAAACACAACTGGCACTATTAACAGCTGATTTTGTGAAGGTAAATTTGTTATTGGTGTGTGATGTTAGTCTTTATAAGAAAGAATACAAATTTTATTTGCTCCTGAAATGAAAATATTTAATTCAACTTTTCTGAAACTTCAGAGAGAAAAAATATTTTACAGGAAAAATGTAATGTTTTCTCATGGATGTATAAAAAACAAGGAGATAATCTTATTTAGAGCTATTGAAATCATGCATGATACATAAACAGGTGCAGCATTCAAAGTAACGAACTCAGCTTTAAATTTGCCCACAGGAAGTTAGTTTGATTGTTTAAATGCGAATTGTGTTTGGCCAATTTGGACCTTCTGTCAATCATTTTAATTTACGTCAGGAGTCACAGAATGTTGTGCAGACTGTTTGAAACGAACAAAGTTTGTAGATTATATCGCCACATTATATAAATATAAATGTGAAAACTTTTTATCCTTCACTCTATGTTCACATTAAACATTTCACAGAAGCTATTTACATGTTAATTTCGGATAAATTTTAACAACATCTCTTTTCACATGCTTTCTTTGCGACAAGAGTTATCAAATAAACAAAACTTTATGAATCATACAAAAATAAAACAAAATAATTATTCAGCGAATCAAAATATTCATAGTTGTGTTTTACAGATATTTTGCTTAAAAATATGTCAGAAATAAAAGCCTATAAACTATGCAAGCATCAATGGATCGACTTGAAACTTTGAGAGGCGTTTTTTTAAACATTCATTGTGCCTTAGAACAGGTAATTCTTCCACTTAACGAATGTCCGAGATATCCCAAAGTCTCAATAACTCGGACATTTTTGAAAAGTACGACTTCATTGAAGATTTTTGTTGGAAATAATAAATGTATTAGAAAGCTTTCGCCTTTCTTGATTTTTCTTGAAATTTTATACTTTTTAAAAATCTCCACTGCGTAACGTCATGTTAAAATTGAAAAATGGACGCTCTCAGGAAATCGTGTGATTTTAATGAATTCAAATCATTTGGCATACAGTTTTTAGAATGTCCAAGTTACATTAGGTTTTTTTACTAATATGGTACGACTTAGCGAATGTTAAAGATATCCAGGGTACAACTTAAGTGAGGTATTATGGCTTCATTTGGGTAGTCAAATCCAAGGGGAATAAGAAGGCCGCACGACTTAGCGAATGTTGGAGTTACTCTAAAGATGATTGGCTAATAATATTCTGAAGCCACTTAGACCTAAGCCTTCGGGCTACTTCAAAAATGTAAACAAATACAAGTGTGCTGCAAAACTGTGTGTATCCAGTGAGCTTCGCATCTCGCATAGTTTCAAAGGACATCGCTTTTAATAAAAAATTTGATTAGAATCTAAATGGAAGCTTTGTGAATTGTATCTCCTTCGCTTTTATACCTCCATGGTTTTCTAAATAATTTCAAAATAACCAGAATAAACAGTATAATATGTAGTAAATACGGTTTCTATTTTTAAAAAGTGAACTTACCTTTACCATACCTTCAAAAATTAAAATTTTTTCTTTCATGCTCACTGTTGTAGTGCACCATAGATGCACCATGGGATGTATTTATTTTATTCAAAAAAATAATTCCTGATTTTTTTAAACAAAATCAGTTTTTTCTACTAAAATGCTGTATTGATACACATGTGTTTCATTGTTAAAATGTATGTTATCAGATTATGATTGTTTTGCTAAAATGTTGTTCTTCATTCCACAGGTGTATGACTTGTCAGTTAGTGAAAAAGAACCTACGCATCATTTTGTGCTCCCTAGTGGCAAGGCTCGAGACGCTACCTTTATTCAAACAGATACAAACGTGATCATATCTATTATGTCATCACAAGGATATATTTACACAGAGGTTTTAAACGAGGCAAGTAGCTCAGGTCCCTTTTACATGATGAATGTTGTTGCAGTGAATCATCCAGATTTAGAAGATTCTGGCCAGGAGTTAGTTAATGGTGGTGGTGTATCGGTGTATTATTCCCACCTTATGAAACTGATGTTCTTTAGTTACAACAAAGGTAGGAATGTTTTTTATTCCTTTGCTAAGCAGAAATATTTAATTTGATCCTAATTTTTTCTGTTCTTTCTTTGACAACAGGAAAAACATTTGCTGGGGTTCTTGACAAAACTGTGTCAACATTCACAAACATATTTGCTATCAAAACATCGATTACATCTTCTTCACCATTAATTCAATGGTGTGAGGTACCTGGTCAACTTGGATTGATGCATTGCATTCATCAGAACTCTGGCAATGTGGTGGTGCTGGCTATTAAAACTGATAAAATACTTGTAAGTTTGCAACATGGTTTCCACTTGGTTAGTAAGAGAAATAAACATCAGGCAAAATGATGAAATTTTCATGTTTCCTTGTCATGAAAGTCTTTATTTTAGTCTTTTACCTCAAATATTTTTATTATATCTAAACTACTGTTACTTCTCCTGGTATTTGTCAACATAAAATGGTCAATGTATATAAGTACTGACAGTATAGCTACTCCAACTATCGACTGCCTGATACTCACATGAGATATTTGATATTGTTATAATTTTTCTTTATTAGATGCAAGAAATCAAAAGCCCGTCTAAATCTTCTAAAGTTCAAAGTGCTGTTTGCTGTCACCATTCTTCACTAGAAGCCAAACCTAACACTCTGAACTATCGGACAACACTTATTGTGTTGTTAGATGATGGCAGCTTGCGTATTTACAATACAAAACAGGACCAAGTACAATTTGCACAACAGTCAACCTACTTTCCTATCAAGTAAGTTTTTTCATTTAACTACAAAGACAATAATTTTCTTATTTTCTTTATCTTCTGCGTGAATTGTCTATAGCTAATTTCAACTAAATTTCTTTTGGTTTTTATACAAAACCATTGAATTCGACATTTATTTTAGGTTGGATTAGACTGTGAATTAAACTGGGTTTTGTCTTTGTTAAAAATTCACACATTAGATTTAGTGACAAAAATATCCTTGTGAAAGATAAAAAGTAAAAGTCAAAAAGTTTCTGGACAAAAGGTTATGGCAAAGAACAATAGTGTGGTATAAATAACCCTTCCACATCTCCTCCCCTCCCAAGGCCAATTCACAGTCTGGTTTGAACACGCTATTATACTTTGCTTTAAATAATTCAGACCTAGGTTAACCACAGAAATCATGCAGAAGAAAGAAACAGCTGCAAAGCAACATGGCAAAATTACCAAAAGAAACAGTAGTACAAAGTTCCCAATAGATTTTTTTGAGCACTGCCATCCAACAAACGATGTTGAATTTGGTGGGGTAGATGTGTTACATGTATATAATACAAACCAAGTAAAAACGCGATTAAACGCTGCCGGTATGTACATAGCCAACACAAAGGTAAGTGAAAGTTTATACTTAATTTTTTTGGAATCACGAGCTTTGAAAAGTACTAATCCTAGCCCTGTTGAAAAATCCATGGAAATTCAACTGGATTTTTATCCACAAGAATTCACCCTTTGCTACTGGCTGCCATCATGGTTGGATCACAGACACAAACATTATAATATAGATCAGGGTTGTCGAGCTTTTCTTAAAGTCTTCATTACATAGGTTGTTTATAATTATTTATAAGTGCAGAGAGTTTTTTTAGAAATTTCACCTTGCTTAACCCTATTATACCTGAGATTTTTTGGCCCTTGTAACCCTGGGGGGGGCACAAAGTGCCCGCGGGCCATAAATCCTGAACCACTTGTGCTTAAATGATGAAACTTGGCTCAGTTGGAGAATGTCTTAATACAAACTCAATCCAGGTAAAAAAAATAATTTGATGACGTCATAGGGATTAGAAATGACGTCACACATGTGAAAAATGGTCATTTTCCCAATTTTACAGTACGTTTTAATTTCTTGCGTGTTACTAATGATACGGCCTTGATTCTTGGTAGATTTGTGGAATGAATACCAAAATATGTGTTTCACACGAAGAAAGTAATTTTAATGACGTCATTGGGATAAAAAATGACGTTATTTCTGCAAAAACATTTCTTATTTTAACGATAAAGATAAAAAGACCCGTTCTACCAGAAATATTGATGCCCATGTCATTAAACTTGGCATATATGTAGAACAGGGCATTTAAAGATAATCGAGGTAAGGAAAACAATATAATGACGTCATTGGGATCCGAAATGACGTCAATTTGCTGGATCGATATTTCCTTCAAATCTGGTCTGTTTTTTGTCCCTAGTAACCATATATCACCTTAGCAACACCTTGGTTACCACTTAGTAACCAACATACATGTAATAAATAATTATATACCCAATACAACATCTTATAACATTCTTACATGAATGTCAACGGTTTTCAAAATTCCAAAAAAATTACCCCCGTCCAAAAAATGCAATACCCCCAGCAAAGTACAAAATTTTTCCAAAAAATTTTTTTTCATCAGAAGCCCTAATAAAAGTTAGGAATAGTCACAAAATTTTAGCACTTAATCACGTGTGTATCCAATGTTATGCCTAGTCAAAAAGGCCGCGGGCACTTTGTGCCCCCCCCCCAGGTATAATAGGGTTAAAGAATAATATGCAAATTTTTTTCTGCATTTCAAGATTTCTTGTTGCTGCTCAACTTATTATCCTTTTGATCACCCATCTGAAAATAGTCCAGACTGAAAATAAAAAAAGACACCTAGGGTGCTTATTAGAATTTCACAAATGTTTTTATGTTAGATGATTATGTAGAAAGGTCTTAGCAGGCCTGTACAAATTTTCAACATCTGCACATCATTATTGTCAAACGAGATATTGTCTTGTACTTTATTATTTTATAGCCATCAGGATTTAAACTCGAAACCATGCTAACATCAACATCAAATGTTATGGTGGGCATGCGAATTCAAGTTGGTGTTCAATCAATGGAACGATCCCCTCAGTATGTGGAGTTTCTAGGACGTCTTGTACATATGAGAATGGCAAAGAATCGTTGGTTTGATATCCCATTTACACGTGAAGAGTCAATCTTAATGTCTGAGAAAAATAAACTAACAGTAACTTGTGAGTATTTTTGCACCAAGCTGAGAATATATGGCACAAATAAAGTTAGCCTTAAGGACACATTAAACACCTATTACCCATGGTAAAATTTCAAACTACAAAAATTTCAAACTACAAAAATTTCCTAATTTAGAAAAAACAAATTACTGGGGACTCTAACCTTGAAGGGATACAAAAAAGATTGATGAAGCAAGAATTGGTTATGTCAAGGGGTGCTTTTAGGGTTTTCTTAAGGACAGAGTAAGAGGAGATGTAATCGATAATTCACTGTATATGAAAATATTTATTTTCTGAAAGGTTGATAACTTTTCTGTGAACATGTTTAAAATTATGAAACATGTTTTCTGAGTGAGTCTGGGACCTTGAAGGTACAAGCATTCAAAACTAATCACATGACAGACACCCCATCTATATTATAATACCAGTAAACGTCTGTTTGTCACGCAAAATGGTACCGCAAGTAGCGAGACACACGCAATGCGATATAAAAAGGACGGGCGAACCCGTGGATTTTTCCATATGCCACCGACTAATTAATTCTATTTTTTGTGAGCACTAAAACATTTTCAGTTTTCTTTTAATTTATATAATTTTTATAAGGTCTGAAATAGTTAGGGTTGTTGTTGTTTATTGGCTAAAAATTACTTTTTAGTTGGACCATCGTCAGACCCTTACGGCTTGAGTATTGTTGATTCAGTGAAAATTTACACAAAATCGAAAGAGGCTTTTGGATTTCCTGACGAAGTTGGTGAAGCACCATCTAGTGTACCAGAAACCACTAGTTCAAATGTAACAGTCGTAAATGTGGAACAAAAAAGACCATGCTCTTATTCTGAAATGTAGGTGTTTTAATCAGTATTATTTCAGCCAATAATACAGTCATGAAATATTTGGTGCTGATATAGAAATTTGTGGTTTGCTGCTTTTAAGGTTAATTTAAGTCCCACGGCTTGGTACAGAATGTAATCTTACTTGTTTGCTTACAAAATTATATTTGTTAGCATAAGGATGTTATGAATACTTTTTTTGTTTATCTTGTGTAGTATTCATCCAAGGGTTTACCTGTACTAAATGAGTAAACATAGACCTGCTTGTAATTATGTTTAGATTGCTTACATCCTTGCTGTCTGCAATCAACAAGTGTTTACCTGTGCTTGAGTTGAAAGACAACCCTATTATATTTTCATCATTGTTATCGGTATCAGCTAATTTATTGACAACAGAGCCACAGTTTTGTGGTCAGCCCACCGTTGTTAGCTACCAAACGCTTGAGCTTTTACGTAATTTATATGCTGAGGATACCAAATTTTACTACAAAAAGGTCTGTATTTCATGTTTTCTTTGGATTGCCTTACTTGCTTAGAGACATATTGTGTAACATTCACCTATGTGATGTAGCTTTTAGTACAATCATTTTTCATATTTTGGATTGAAAGGCTTTTAAATTTAAAAAAATTACTGTGAAACCTGACGAATGATCAGGTGAACTTACCCTTTTATCAAAAAATACTTGGAGTTACTGTTCAGTTGTAACTCAAATTTTTTAAAAAAGTTAATCCTTCTTTGGTTTTGAATCATTTCTTAATTTTCTCTGTCTGTTCACTTGGGAATTGAATATGAAAACCAGACACAGTTTTTTATTTTACCATGTAAACTTATCTTTCTTTCATTGCTGCAAATCACAATGTTATTGATATCTCCATTATGTGTCAAGTCAGATTTAGATTCAGGCAGGTTGTTGGGATTAAAAGATTTAAGTTGGGTGTAAAAGCCCTTACGCAAAAGTGATATAAAAATATTGTTGATATTTTATCTAAAAACAATTAAATCTTATTTTAGGATGAGATACGGATTTCATATATGTTGAATCTGTTCAAAAATGCAAGCAATGAAGCTAAAGCAAACAAGCAAGTCATTGATATTGAAATGTTTGCATTGGTGCTAAATATTGCACAATCAGTTGGTAATGATCGACCAGAGAATTTTGTGAAATTTGTGGAAGGTTTGATGAATTTTATTTTTACTGATTTATAACATTTCCATTATCCTGTTCTCAACTCCATAAGCTTTTGTGTTAAAGTTATATGAAGAAGGAAGCATCCAGAATATTCTATTTCGATTAGAATGTTTATCCAAAATATAGATGGCATAATTCATTCTTAAATTATAACTTATTTTCTTTTAGATGCTTATTCACTTCCTGTGTTTGCAGAGAAATTAATTGAAACATTTTGGACACTTCATACTGCATTCACTGCAGAATCAAATTCAGTTATAGCTAAAAGAGGTAAATCTGCCCTTTTGTTTTACATTCATATCTACTAACTAAATATCCTTGTAATAACGCATGCTTTTATAAATTTTGTTGTATTTCTCTTTTTACTTTTTGTATTTAAAAATGTGTAGATATGACACAACTTAGTCATCTTGTGGAGATGGTTGTCGAAATTTTGTTTGCCATTATGTTGGGAAATTCAGAGCAAACCAACAGCATGGCTAAATTGGTTATTGGTCTGCTTGTTGTAAAGGTATTTTCTAATTGAAAACGTTTTTGTAATAATATTAAAAATTATAGATAGTTTGATAATTTTTTCTTTCAAAAAGTAATCTTTAGTTCAGCATTTTTTTTGCATGGTTGATTGGAATTTTGTAACAAGTATGTGAGTTAACATGATGAGCAGATAGATATAAATCTTTGTAACATGTTTGTTATTAAACTTTTTATTGGTTGATAAAAAAATCTGAAATTTTTCCTAAGAAAATATCCTCCAGCATTTCTTTACTCTTGGTTTTAAATTACAGTTGGTTATTTTTACATTGTGCATATTATACAGGACCAATGTGTAAGCTTTGCTGCAAAACAAGGATTAATCAATGCCCTTCAGTCAAGACAGAAAGTGACAAAGCTAGATGAAAAACCAAGTGCCATAACTGAAGAAGAGAAGAACGATAACAAGAAGGTTTGTACTGGTGAAATTTTTAAATGCAGACCATCTACTGTCTTTCTTGCAATGAATTTGTCATTTAAGGCTTTTTTGACCTTTTAAGGTAAGTCCTCTTTATAGCTGAAGTATTTGTTGGTTGCACTATATAACTATTTTTGCCAACAAGATAATTTTATAACAATTTAGGAATATAGTGAGAATTGATAAAAAATTTCTACACTACAATAACATTTGTCTTACTAGAAACAGATTCATGAAATAGAACAGTAATTAACATCTTTTTTTCAAACAATACCCTACCATTAATCTACAGATCCTACCATTAATTTTTAGATCATACCATCAATCTACACATCTTTTTTTTTTCATTGAGTAAATGTTTCGTTTTCTTAGGAAGAAGAACAAGCCACTACACCTGTTCCTGAAACTTCACCTGAAGAGCAAGTTGAGCAGCAGCATGTAGCTGTTATTGAAGATGCAAACAATGACAATGTTGGGGACGAGGAAGAGGATGACGATGGTATTGTAATCGAGGAGAGTGACATTGTAAATAACGAGAATTTACAGATGTTGTTAGATGGTATTTTTTATTCGTTATTTTTCTTCTTTTTATACTTAAATACTAGTGGTGACGTGAATTCCTATTTATCCTATTCTTAAAATTAATTTAAGAGAAACATTCATAGGTAAATAATTCATTAAAGGGGAAGTTCGGTCTAAAAAAATTAATTTTTTTTATTTTATAATTCCACGTGTTTATACTTATAAAAACAAAAAAACTTTACTTCATTAAACTCAGAGTTTTGGAAATGTCTCTAATGTTGACACAAACTTCTTGAAAATGCTCCGTTTTTGAAAAAGCGCATCAGAAAAAAAAAAGCTGGGTTCTGACTCAAGTATGACGTTTCATAGTTCAAAACATTGCATCGCGTGAAAGAGTCACAACACAGGCTACACAGTTTGCTAAAAGAATCTACTTTTTTCTAGCTATATTTCTATTCAAATCTGTAACAAATTACTTCTTTGAAAATACAGTGTCAATTTAAAAGCAATCGATTCAATTCGCAGCGATTCAAGCTCTAAAATGATGACATACCTGATTTATCTACTCTTAGTCCCTTAAATTTCGAACCAGAACTTTCTTTGAAAGAACTGAATAAATTACGAACGTGTAGTTCCGAGAGTGATGAGGAAGAAGAAGAAGTTTCTAGGATCGGCAACAATACCTGGTGCCAATGCGGTGGTCACTGTAGAGCGATGGAGTCGTACAGTGAAAGGCTTGTGTTGCAGGGATACAAATGAAATTCCTGACAATCATTTCGAAGGTAAAATAAACAAAACATTAGCCAAGCATAATTTTTCGTTTTCGTGTTTAAAACCATAACAAAACTCTCTATATTCCCTTTAAATAAAAGACTAATCTTCGCGTTGATAAAAAAATATGCCTACAAGCACGACAACTGACTCAAAACTTCTCTCAAAATATTTTGCGTAACATGAGTCATCTCTCCTTCGCATACATTTTATTCGGTATTATTTGCTACTGCCAAAGCAACATCACAATAAAACAGGGGTTATTTTAAAGGTTTTTCTTTTTAGTAAAACAATGTATAACTGAAGCCGAAATTTTTGGGATGGTTTGTCTTTGTAAACCAGTACTAACCACTGCACTGTCTGCCCTCAATAATTTTAGGGGCGATGCAATGCACTCAGTAGAAGACAAGACCAAAATTTATACCCCTGTCTTACGAAAGCACATGTTCTTGAAGAATTTTAGATGTGAAAAAAAAACATTCAGCGCTGGGGAAAGAAACATGGGAAGGAAATATAATAATTTTTTTGACATGGTTTTGTTTTGGAAATGGCTATAATAAATGAAATTGTGTTGAATTTTTCTAAATACGAGAAAGACAAATGTTTGGCTGTTTGGTGAAACATAGCTAAAAAAAATAACTAACAAACAGAGCGAACAAAACTTTCTGGTTCAAAATGTCGAGAACAAATATAAAATCCAGAGTCTTTTTATATTATGTAGCCATTTTTTTTGAAGCTCTTTATTTTTTTTCGCACTGGGAATCTGATAAGAGACTACCAGATTTTTTCTTTCGTTATTATCTTTGTCTTTCGTCGTCAGCTTTTCGTTCTCTACCTCCTTATTTTTCTCGCACCCCTTATCTTTTTCATTCTTTTAATTATCGCTACTTCGATTTGTACAGCCGATGGCAGCACAGTTTGGCATATTAAAATAATAAATATGTATAGACAAAATACTTCTTCATGTGATTACACCTAATCCCCAACACTGAACTTCGCTTTTTGAACTATAAAACGTCATAATTCAAACTCGACCCAGCCTTCGTAAATATTTAAAGGGGTCAATATACGGAGGTGTTTTTACGCGTGTTTAACACAGATTATTTCAGAAAAAAGAGGGTTTCACTTGAAAAGAATTATGGTATCCGTTTTTTTTCTTTTATGACTATTGATTATGAAAATATAATTTTTGACCAAACTTCCCCTTTAACGTAAGTTGTAAACAATGACACAAATTTCTTAACAAAACTAGTTTTTTAAAAATTCTCTTACTTGACCTGTAGGTTAAAATGTCTAATGAGCAGAATTTTGTGAATAGAAAGATAAAAAGTGTCATTGTATTTTTAACAAAATCAAACCAAAGTTAGGAAAAGTCACAAAATGAATGAAGGATTTTGAATAATCGGTAAAAAGTTAGTACAGACAAGGATATAATGTGCATCATTATTATTATCTCGCTTTGGTAAATATCCATTCTTTCCTGCCAAAATAACTTGGTCGACATCCACTGTTAATTAAAATAGTCTGCTGCAAATAATTTTGTATAAATAAGATCTTCTGGTATGTCCTGGGGATTATCAAGCCTCTACACATTATCTAATTATTTTCTTTTATCCTAAATGCGTAATTTTAATTCTGTTTGACAAACACTTAGCAATACATCTTACAATTTTTAGCACTGAAAATTACTAGTTAAGAAAAAACAAACCCTGAAAATAGTTCTTACTTTTAGATGATAATGCTATGATGGAGATTGCGTTGGCTCTTAGTTTACAAAACCAAAATAGTGAAAATGCTGGCGATAATGAGCATGAATTAGAACAAATGCCATTAGTTTCAGGAGAAGAAGAGGAGGAAGAAGGTGACGATGAAGAAGAGTTTGAAGAAGAACTTGAAGATGAGTTTACAACAGATCAAGGTAGAACACATTGTTCAGACATATCAAAAATTGAAATGATTTTTTTAATATTTTTTTCCAGTTGCATTTACGTCCTAATAAGAAGTTATAAGCAAAAAAGTATTTCATAATTATTGAGTAACTTGTACCTTTTGGATTAATAGTGTAAAATCTGTAATTTTAGATGAGCCACAAGAAATACAGCCTGATGAAGTGGATGAAGGGGATGCTGAGCTATCAGATGTTGGTCAAGAATCTTTTTCAGAATCACCACGTTTTATTGAAACATCGCAGCTAATCAATTCAACAGATAAACAAGATAAATCGTATACAATATTGTGGGGTCGTTTGCTTGAAATGTTTAAAGACAAAATAGCTGATCTACTAGAGTTGGATGGTTTACAAGCTATTCCTCTCCTACAGGTATGCATGGTTGTTTTATCCTCAAGAAAGGCTGTAATACGCTAATAAAAAAGGAGATGTTTGAAAAACGAAATGCAAATATTTTGTCCTGTTATTTCAGTTCAATATATAAATGATTTACATTATTGCAAATCTCTTCTTTAAAACATCAGTTTATTATTTATTAGTTCATTTTTATATATTTTATGCTGAGTGCTGAAAGGTGTTACGCTGAAGTTTTTATGCATTAGGTGTTGTTGACACTTTGCTTGAATCTTACCGATTCAACAGAGGACAAAGAGGTTTTGCGAGGTGTTGTGGCAGCATGTGTACAACCTCTTGAAATTCAGAGGCAGGTATGTGAGGTAGAGTGTTATTGGGTGTAATGTGTCAAATTATTAGCTTATTATAAAGGTGTGACAAATGCAAATCTTCTTAAAATACGAAGCAAGTCAAATTTACCGTAACCAAAATAGTTGTCAAAAGATATATTCATGAATATTTTATTGTTTAAAATCTGTATTATAGAATTAGTTGTTAATAGAACAAAACATGTCAACTCTGCTGATGTTATTGTTTTTGTTATTGTTAAATACTGAAATGTAGATAATGATAAATTGTTTTAGGATCACAAAAATGTTGCTGAACGAAATTCTAAAAGTGAAGTAAAGCTGGTTTTGATGAGATTTTTAAGTGTTCTAATGTCTCGCTGTAGTGCCAACAAGCAGACATCTGGAACAGAAGAGAATAAGCTAGGCGAGGTAAATTTTTGCATGTCCTTGATTTTGAATCAAAAGACTAGGGTGAGTGTAGTGGATAGTTTACAATATTATCTGTATTATCCTGTGGTGCCTTATTTGCAGTACTTTTACTGCAAATAAGGCACCACTTTGAGATATCACTTCTAGTTAATCTTATCAGTATTTTCATTGATTTGTTTTATTTTGCTGTTTGATAATTTAGTTTGTTTAATCATGTACAAGACACCACAATATAATGTATTTGATTGGGTTGTATTTGGGTTCTCCTGTTCTAAGGAAAAAAAATGTGGAATTTATAATGATATATTTTTAAGATTATGGTTTGAAGAAATTTAGAAGAATTATATCACTCATTCTAGCAATGAAATTAATTTCAGTAATCATATTTCTTTTTTTACGAGAAATTTTATATAACGTAGGTGAAATCATTTGATGCTCATGTTGCTCAGTTGTTGTGTGAGTTTGGTTTGATTGATCATTGTTTACATCTTTTAAAAAGTCTGCATCTGTATTGGCAAAATGTAAAAACATTGGAGGTAAATGTTTTCTGTATTTATGTTTTATTTTTTGGGAGAAGGGAGGGGGGAGGGGGAGGGGGGAATCTTTCTATAATTTTGTGCTACACGTTTTCGAAAGTTATCTCAATATTGGTAGTGCAATGTGAAGTTGGTCAAACCTTTCCAGTGACATTTATTTTAACTGCGACAATTGAGTTTCTAAAACTTTGTAGCAACACAAGATTGCAAAGAATTTTCATAAAAATTACGACACGTTTTATTTTTATTAACATTATTAACATTAACATTGACATTGTATGTATCTAACTTTTGTATAATATTCTGAAGATGACTTTGGTAAAGTCGAAACATGTTAATAAAAATAAAACGTGTCGTAACTTTTATGAAAAGACAATTGAGTTATAATAGAGTTATAGATTGTAAAAAATTTTGAAAAAAAAGTAAGAAAAATCTACTGACAACGATGTTGAAATTTCTCAATAAACATTGTAAATTTTTAGAATGAGCCAACCAGCACTACTGAGTCACTACATTTGTTAAAAATAAAACCATCATTTCCAACGCCAGATATGATGCCATTTTTTATGGAGCAGTATGTTAAGGTGAGATTAGTTTCAGAGATTACAGCTGCTGTTTGTTTTTTTCTGCAAAACAGATGATTTTTTGCAATACAATGTTATATCTGTATACAAGATGATATCTGTGCAAACAAATTTCACAATGTCTTGCCAGTTGTTGAAAATATCTCTTTAATTGTTATTAATACTAAAATTCACTTCAAAGCCACATTCAAAATCACTATAATATATATTTTCCATCTTTTAGAGTCATGCATTAGATCTGTTTGAAGCATTTCCACAATTAGTGACCGAAATGATTCTTAGAGTCCCTTATCAGGTAATTTATTTTATTTTCTTCTCTCGCCTGCAATGAAGTGTGGCAAGAGTGGCATTATGTCTTGCTTTTTTGCGTAATATAATCACTCTAGTTGTTTTCTTTTTCTTTTATGTTATCTTTTTGCTTAAAATTATTATTTTACATCATATCATTTTTATTAGCAACTCATGGTTGGATTAAAGTTACTGGATCTAGTTGTTGTTGAAAAGTTGTTGAAAGAGTAATATTGTTTAGGGAAAGATCTTTATGTAGACGCAGGTTTCTTTAATCCATAGCGTAGCACTAAAAACATAATATTATTATGCAGACAGTTGCAGGAAAAGTACTTGGGAAAGTAAAAGAATCTCTGCACATTTGATGAAGCTTTTGTTAGGGTGCCACAGGAGGTAGTATTGTGGGCTATGAGAAAATTAGGTCTAGACAAAGTGGCTAGTTAAGATTATGCTATTTATTTGTACAAATAAAGTTAGCCAGGGATAATGATTCTTTTGGTGTGATGGTTTGTGTCCATCTGTGTTGATACTCTCATAAACTTTGTTAATAGAACAGGATGTCAATCAGGAAAATCTAGCTTTTGTTGCAGAGTCTATTCGGGAATTAGTTCAAAAGTTTACGAAGTTGGAAACAGGACTAAGGTATAAGGGAACAAGCGTGAATGCTTGGTTTTGGTGGTGTTAAAAGGTGCCTGTATTGACC